>PVKS010025530.1:0-29742 GCA_004027875.1 Aplodontia rufa | reverse complement strand
GTTGCTTTATTCATACAAACTAGCCCTTTACCTGAATCCTTGCCCTACTTCCTCTATATCAGCCATCAATGTTTTTTGGATAGTCCCTGTTAATTTCTCTGGCTCCTTATTCAGTGTGTTAGTCAGGTTTATATCACTGTGATAAAATGCCTGAGATAAACAACTTAAAGGACAAAAGGTTTATTCTGGTTCATGACTTTAGAGGTTTCTGTTGATGACCTGTTATAGCACAGCACAGCCTGGGGGAACACCTGGTAGAGGAGGTGGCAGCCAAGAAACAAAAAGAGAGACAGGAAGGGACCCAGTTCTAGTATCCCATTCAAGGACACTCCCCCAATGAACTCACTTCCTTCCATTGTGTCCCTTGCATCTCTTCCCATGTCATTTTCCTTTTGGTGATGTTTCAAGGAAACAGAGAGGGACTAGTCTCACTAGGCAACCAAGTTTTCCCAAGTCAGGAAGGAGACAGTGACCAAACTATCTGAAATGCTCTGAATTTAACTTATGATGCATGAAGATACACAAATTTAAGGAGAACTTAAAAAAAAACTGGCAAAAATGGAGCCCCATTTACATAGATCTGGAGGAAAAAAATGGTATTTCTGTTCTTTCTTCACAAATGCACTGAAGAATGGAGGGAATAAGTTTCTATGGTATGCATGTAATAGTAACCGATGGTGTTCATTTTCCTAAAGGCCTTGGGAGATGTTTGATTACCAACATCAACTTCAGTTCAACAACCACTTTGGGTGTGGGTGCGGGTGCTGGTGGTCCATAATGCCAGAATCTTTCTTCCTGGTCCCAGGCTCCAGATAACCTTGTTTAGGTGGACATGGGTAGCTACACCCTAACCAGGATTATGTGGGTTTCCTATGTTCAGCACTGTCAACAAAATACTCCTGGATGATGGAGATAGACCATTCAGCTGCGAAACAGTAACTCCTCCTAAGAGGTGACATGTGAATGAAGTGATATAAATGGGAACATTTTGCCAAAGGGAGAAGATGAAGGAGGAGAGTGGAACAAAGTATTCTAAGGAGGGTGCTAGGACAAGGGCAGCAGCACTAGACCAACTAAAATTTAGTGAAAGCAAAAACACTGGACCAAGAAGCGACCTAGATTTGTACTTTGACTACATTGTATATAGAGGTGTGGCTTATCTTGCTCTCTATGAATTCAAGCAACATCTATTGTACATCTATTATGGACTAAGCAGTGTTCTAGGCAATGAAGATTCATAAATTCACAAAATAGACATGACTCTCTCTGCACACATAGAGGCTACACTCTCCTGACTATAAGCAAAGTGAGTAATAAATATAAAACACCAAGAAATAGGGAAGAGAAAAACAAAGTTGGTAAGGTTTGAAATTTTAGGGTGTCACTGAGAAAGTCACTTTAAAATAAAGACCTAAAGAAAGAGAATAAGTCATGTGCACTATTGGGAGAGGAACATATAAACATTCAGCCCCCCCCACTCACACACACAGTAGGAGTGTGCACGGCAGAGCTGAGGAGCAGTGGGGGAACCAGTGTACCTGCAGTGGAGTGAGCAAGGGGAGGGTCAAAGGAGACCATGTCTGGACCATAATGGCCACAGAGGGTTATACATGTCAGGGCTTATGGGGAGGGGAATATTACAATTTATCTTGCAAAATGAGTTCTCCCCAGGTGTAGATAATTTTAGGGACTTCAGCTTTGACTGGATGTGACAGGAATTATCAAGGATATCTAAGGAGTGACATGCATGGACCTGATTTTAGGATTCTGCTTGCTTTGCTGCTGAGACCAGATTGAAGTAGGTAGGGATAAGTGAGGTGACCTCTCAGGAGGCTACACAGTAGGTTGGGTGAGAGACAGTGGTGGTTTAGATTAATGGGGAGCTGCAAGGGAAAGAGTATCAGCTGAAATTAAGAAATCTTTGCATACAGATCTGACTATATTCTCTGGGTGTTCAGATATGACTGTAATCAAAATGGCACCAAGGCCTAAGTGACTGGATGGATAGAGTTGTCATAACCTGAGATGAGGAAGATGGAAATTTATTTCTGGACATGCCACATTCAAGTTGACACCCAGACACACAAAGGTATATAAATCTCTGCACACAAGTCACTCAACATATCCGAGTCCCAGGTTCCTCAACCATCAAGCTGGGATACCAACCTCCTTACCTATCCCTATAGCCACACGGGAAATAGGGGCAAAGGATGAAAACGTGTGTGTAAGCTTCTTATAACTTGGACGACATTATGGATATGTACAGCTTCATCATATCCCTTCAAATTCATTCATTCAATCAGTATTTCTTAGGCTTTGATCAGGCAAAGTTCAAGGAACTAGGGATATAGCAGTGAACAAAACAAAGGGCTTGTCCTTGTAAACTTACATTCTAGGAGTGAGGCTCAAGGTGCAATAAACATATCTAATATTATACACACAAAGAAATATATATATGCATATGTTATTCATGCTTATTTCCCATACATGCACATCTTTCTTATTTAGCTTATTGTACCACAAAATATGAAAGTATTTAAACATATGTGCTTATATATAAATACATAAATATCATTTAATTACTTATACCTTTTATAAATTTGCACATGGCTAGGGGAAGGCCAGGGGTGTTGCAGTGACCTCCCTAAGCTGATGGTGTTTGGATAGACTCCTGAGGTTGGAAGGGAGTTAGCAGATGTTTGGAGGAAGAATACAGAAGAGAGACCCAATGCAAAGTCCTGAGGTAGGAAACTGTCCAACAAGTTCAAATCCAGGAAGCCAGTGAAGATGGCTAAGTCTGTGACACAGAATGTAGAAGGTTTGCTACAGTTTAGATCTGGAATGTCTCCCAAATGCCCATGTGTTGAAGGCTTGGTCCCTAGCCTGTGGTACTATTGGGAAGTGGTAGAACCTTTAAAAAGTGGGGCCAAATGGAAAGAAGTTAGGTCTTTGTGTGCCCTAGAAAGGGATATTGGAATCCTGGCTCCATCTTCTCTCTTTGCTTCCAAGCTACCATGACATAAACAAAGCTCTTCCACTACACCTTCCTGCCATGATATACTTTGCTGTCACAGCCCAAAGCAACAGCACCATGTGTCCGTGAACTGAAATTTCTTAAACTCTGAGTCAAAACATACCCCTTCCCTTCAAGTTGTTTATCTCAGGCATTTTGTTACAGTAATAGAAGCTGACTAACACAAGGCTGAAGGTCTCAGCAAACAGAGGGCACGGGGTCTTATAAGGCTTCCACCCCTTTGTTAGGAGGGCTAGGTATACCCACTGCCTTTTGCCCACCACCTAGAGATGATAATTTCTGAAATCTGCTCTTAGAATTCCAGAATAAAAACTTTTCTTGTTGAAAGGGATTTGTCTGGGCCTTATACTTCATTTCATTTGGAATCTGTGATCTTGACTGAAGGAAAAAAAAAAACAAACCCAAGGGTGTGGTAGGCTGGGCAAGTAGGGCAAAGCTCAGCCACACCTAGGCCTGGTACTCTCAATATGCACAATCAATTTCTGACACTCCAGGATTCTTCCCAGCACAGCAAATGTGCTTGGGAAATCCTCCAGTTAGCCTTTCATCTATTTCACAATTTCCTTTCTACGTAGCCTGTTCTGTCGGGACCAGAAAACAGCTCCAAGTCAGGGATGAGGACACAATTGTCTCTCAGATACGAATGGCCAGCACAACTAGATGACTTCACAGTTTTATACTAGTAAGACTGTTCTTTATAGAGAACTTTCTGGTTCACAAAGTGCTTTTGTACCTATTTTCATTTAAACTGCACAGAGCCCTTGAGAAATAGTAGTGACCATCCCCAAGTTATAGCGAAGGACACTGAGGCTCAGTGAGGCAGGGATTTCTTTGGGAAACACAACTAATTAGCCTGCAGACCTCGATGGCCAGTGAGTGCTCCCTGTCCTTGGCTCAGAGTTGAGTCCTATGGTGACGTGCAGCCTGGGGTGAGGCGCTTTACTTCCTGTTGGCTCTCCGCTGGGTGACTACAACCTCCACTCCCCAGGGCAAGCCTACACCCTCCTTCATAAAATCACTTATTTTGCATTTCCTCTCTTTCCTGAGGGTGATCTTAAATGTTAATATTCATGCTCTCATTTTTTTTGTACAAGTACAAACTGGTAGGAATAGCTGTTCATTCACGTTATGGTGTATAATTTACCTTGAAACGGGAGATGGTGTTGGAAGCTAAGAGAGATGCCTCTTGAGTGGTCCTCATGTAGCTGTGAAAATAAGCTCCCCCTCCCACTCACTTTTGATCTGTAAAACAGAATGAATGCCAAAGAAATAAGCTAATGATGTTCAGGAAAGAGGGAAGAAGTTTCCTATGTGTAGCCTAATAGGTTTATTTTTGCATTTTGTCTTCTTAGTTACATGTGGGTGATGGAGGAGGTAGGGACATGCTCCTGTCATTACTAAGGGGAAAAATATTAAGACAGAAGGACAGTGAAAACATTTTACTGGAATAGCTCTGGTTGTTGCACCTTTGGGATTTCTCCTGTTTTGTTTTCTCTAAAGTCAGGCATTGAGGCATTTACTGGTAATACAACTTGGCCCACCTGAGAATAGTGGGCAATACAGACTTTTTAAGACCTGCCATTTCTGATAGTTAGAATTCATGCTTGGCTATATTTTTCAATCATATCATTCATGTAAAATAAAGTCTAAATTTCAAACAGGGACAAGCTTAATCTCCCTGATCTCCACCAGAGAGGATAACTAATCTCTAGAGAGGCTAACACGGGGCTTGGGGTGAGAGCTTGGGATTATGCATCCACTGTGGCATGGGCTGCTTATATGAGCTCCCTCTCTAGGCTGGTGGCTGCCGCGATGATTCTACCCTGAGCTGATCTTGCCATCTTTTAAGGAGGCTAAATCTGGCCCTTCACTGTGACTCTTCTAGCTGGCAGAGGAAGGAAGTTATGTGAATCTCACAGCACACAGGCAACTCTGGTTTCATTTGTGGTTTCTGACCTAAGGCTTCTGGTTGACAGCACCTCCTGAATGTTCAAAGGGGAGGGAGAGGTGCATTTCTTTTTTAAAAATTTTTAATATTTTATTTTTCCACATTCATTGAATAAACCAACGTTATTTATTTATTTTTCTTTCTTTTTTAAAATTTGTTCAAGATAGTCTTATGTTTAGGAGGGAATTGTTGCCATACAATCTTGAACACATGCATGACAGAACAAGCCGAGGCTGATGCCATTCCATGGTCTCCCCCTTTGGGTTCTTCCCAATCCTATGTTTCCCCCTACTTTACCCCGGAGTTAATTGGGCTTCTCATGGAAGTTGAAGGTTCCCCACTGGGTTGATAACCCCATACTACTTCCCTCCAAGAGCCTTGATATCCCTCCTATCCCCTCCCCGCCCGCCCCCCTCCCTTTGTCCCCCAGCGTCATAGGCAAGGTTCCCCCAGCTTGTGTAAAAATTCACCCATGTTGAGGTTATTATTAGCTTAGCAATGGAATTCTACTCCGCTATTACAGAGAACGATATCATGACATTTGCAGCCAAACGGATGGAGATGGAAAAAATTATGCTGAGTGAAATATCCCAAACTCAGGGACTCAAGGGCCGAATGTTTTCTCTCAAATGTGGAAGCTAGAGTACAACCGGAAACAGACTGACAGTTGGCTAAGCTAATAATAACCCCAACATGGGAGAGGGGCATTTCAATTTGATCTAATTAGGGAAGATGATGGCTTTTCCTTTTGAGAAATTGGATTAAAGAAGCACAGATCTTGTGGCAGCAATTCTCTGGTAGTTTGGACAGAATCTCCCCAGCATAAGAATGATGTAATCTTCATAAATCTGTCATTTGTCAGGTATGCTTATCAGATCTCTGTTGCCCAAACTCAGCAGTCTAAGGCATGGCTAGTAAATATTACTTAAACATGAAGTTATGTTCCTGTGATTGAGGAATAACTATTTATTGGTACTGACTTGATTTTTGAGACTGGTAAAAACATCATATTGTAATATCGTCTTTATAGGTACGGTAATGGTTGAAATATAAATTTTGGAGAAAGACCCAGTCTGCCATCTCAAATGATATGTTTTCATTCCATTCTGTACGTGCCTTACATTCCAGACCATCTTAATATTCTCATGAAAGCTTCCAGACCAGGATAACTTTCGGAAAGTGCTCTCTTTTCTGAATTCTTAGCAATTAGTGTCTGTATCACTACTTTGGAATTAATTATGTACAAGCAGCTCCCAAATTATGGCAGTCTTGTAATTGAAAAGTTTACTTGTACTTTCGTTGTTCAGAACTTGCAGTAAGTGTTGCTTGGATTTCCAGCTGGCCCGCGAAAGCCTCTTTAGTCTACAATGTATTATTAGTCAGATCATTGTTCTGCATTGTTCCCAAGGAAAACGTGTCCTAGCTTCCTAGCTGGACTTCACAACACTGGGAAAAGATCTCCCCAGATGCTCAAGGTTTTGGGAGCTGCACCGGACTTGGCATGTCCTCCTCTCTCCTCCCTGCTTTGCTGGAGATATTGTCACACTTGGGATGACAAGAAGGGCATCCCAAGGCATTATCAAAGCCAAAAGAAATGCTGAGAATGAAATCCTACCATTGTAGGTATTCCTGCAAAATGGGTGTTCAGGAGGTGTTCATAGCTCAGAAGCTTCCTATACTTCACTGTGGCATAACTTCCACATGCATACTAAGCAATTCATGTTTTATGATTGTCTCCAATTTCTGTTCCTTGTGTAAGGGAACCACATCTAAGTTTCGTGGTATCCAGAAAAGCATCTAGTCCACAGCTAAGTCCGTAAGAGAAGCTTAATATAAACATCTGTTGATCCATATGTAGAGAGCTTCATGAAATATAATTCAGATAAGAGCTGGGTCACTCAGGCACTAGCAGGCATACAGATGGACAACCTAATAATTTCAGCCGTATCCGTTAGGGGTCTTTAGCATCAGTCACATAGCTGAAATGCAATCTTAAAAGAACGACCCATACCGGCTTATCTTTTTTGTCCCTGAGCCCAAGAGGTCACACAGCTCTGACTACTTTCCTGAAATGGACTTAAAAGTGGCTTTGATACTCTATTCTAATTTGAATATTTAAGCCCATTAATTCCATTCTCTGTTCAAATTTAATTTGACTCTCTCACCACCCCCATGCATTTTGCACTTTTGGGAATTACATTTTAAAATACGCCTGTTTCTTCAGGTGGTCCCTTGTCCTAGCCACCTCTGTGTATTTTTACTCCCTTTTTAGTTGCATTTAGTAAAGTGCTTGCTCAAAGTAGGAACTTTTGGGTACTTACTATATTTCATGCATCCTATGAAGTAGTTACTATTATTATCTCCACTTTACAAATGAGCACACGGAGGCAGAACAAGATTCCATAAGTGGCCAAAGACTATAATCACTAGAAAGTATTGGAACTGAGATCTGAACCCAGGCAGTCTGGTTTTGAAGTCCACTAGAAGTAACTGCTTTTCAATAAATGGCTGACGGGAGATGGATTGAACTGATGGTGATAACAGCAAGTTCTGTCAATAATGAGTTGCTTGGGGCTGGAGTGGTGGCTCACTGATTACTGTGCTTGCCTGGCATGTGCGAGTATGTGAGTTCGAACCCCAGCACCATGTACACAACAAGTTTTGGAACAAAGAAAGCCACATGAAAAACTAAATAAAATTTGATTCTCTTTCTCTCTCTCTTTTTCTCACTGTCTCTCTTTCAAAGAGAGGGACAGTAAGAGAGAGACAGAGAGAATCAATTTTATTTAGATTTTCAGGTAGCCTTCGTTGCTCCAACACTTAATTGTATACATGGTGCTAGGGTTCGAACTCAGATCCTTGTGCCTGCCAGGCAAGTGCCATAACTGCTGAGCCACTGCTCCAGCACTTGTCCCTCTCTCTTAAAAAAAAAAAAAAAAGCAATGAGTTCCTTTACCAAGATGCAAGTTAGGGCAGATTTGAAGTAATAATTGGTATGATCCATGTCTTATGAATCACAATTTGCATGACTTGAGCTGGGTAATCTTTTATTTCTCTATCTCATTAGGTTTCTCTGAAAACTCCAATTTTTTTTGACAGCAGTGTTCCTCATTTAGGGGATTTTGTTCTGGTGGGGGCCATTTGACAATGTCTGGAGATATCTTTGACTGTCAAGACCAAGGCAGGTGTGGGGCATATTTTATTCCTGGTCTCTAGGGGACAGAAAGGCTAGTGTTTGGTACAGGTCATCCTCCCCCCCACTCCAAATCATCAGGCCCCAAAGTCAACAGTACAGAGGCTAAAAAGACAAGCAATGCCAAATCTAAGTACTTAGGAGATCTCTGACGTGGCTCACTTTTGACTAAACTAAGAAGAAAAAAAAAGCAATCATTCTTTTTGGGTCATTCAGACTAACTGCACTCTAGCAGGATAAAGCAAGCTTAGAAAATCTTCAAAGGTCTGCCAGTCACCACGGACATTTTTAAATGAAAGAAATCCAAATTTAGATTTTCATCCAATCAACTGTTAAACCAAGGAGCCATTCCACTTGTCAAAGCTACCATCACAATAACATTTAATCCTTGTAAAAGGAGGAAGGATATAAAATGATTAAAAACAGATACACACCACCAGCTAGCATGCAGGCTTCCTCTTCTACAAACAGGTTTTCTTTCCCCATCTTCCTAACTGACCAAAAATAAGAGTTTCTGCAAAGTCTACAGTGCTGCAAAAGTCCTAAGGAGGTCTTGTGTAGCTTTTTTCTGGAGCAAAGGCGCTTAGGCAGGGCTAGGGTTTGTTCCCGTTTGTCCCTTCCCTAGTTCTCTGGCTTTAGCTGCTCTAGGTTCAGGACAGTGCAAAAATATGATCTTAAGTTCAGTGTGTCTGACAAATCACATTCCATTAGGAGGAATTTGTTACACATTTGGAAGAGGAGTTATTAATCACTCTGCAATAAGCACTCTTGAATTTTGAGTGTTATTTTGATAAAGATATTTGACACTATATAATCAAACTACAAACAGAAAATAGCAACACATAATGTCCCCAAATGTCTACACTTCTTAAGGGCCATTTTGTGTGCCACTGGTGGAGAGCATGATGCTGTTTCAAGTGATTTCAGCACTGGGGGAAGACGGCCTCCCGTGCTGTCTCCCTTGGCGTCTCTCATTGTCATTTGGACCCACTTTTCTCTTGAAGACATAGGTGAAGGGTGTCAGGTGGGTACAGCCACTTTGACACTTAAGAGCTTTTCTTATTTCTAGACGCTCAGACGTGAAAACTGTTGTCCTGAAATTAGAGTGGTTGTGATCTGTAACTTTACCCCAAAGTCCACGGGCTCCTTGGACGGAGAACCCCAACATCACATGTTATACCATATACACTGCTTTTTCCAGGTATTCTAGGTAGAATGGGTCATTAGTAGATGCTTTAAAAAGAAAAGATACTCCAAATTTATTAGAACAAGGCACACGATTAAATATAACAATCAAGATTAAATCATTTAGTCTTTAGCTCTTCATTTCCATGTTGACAGAGCTGTTTTAAAATCATGTTCTTTCAAATGAGCTACTGTTGGGTGGCTCCTGGGTATGGATGTGAAAGAAAGCATTTTTTCTCTCTGATTTCTAATGTCCTGCAGTTATTTGGGCTATTACATGGAAGTGCTCTTTGGAACAGTGTATGAATCCAGCAGCGCCCAAAAGAAAGCAGAGCTACAGATTTCTCAGTCTCCCTCCTGTGTTTTTGTAGCTTCACATCTTAGATGTAAAATTTCACTTGAGACTCTCATATAAAAAGCACTCTCAGATTTATTTGCTTTTTAATATTATAAATTGCAACAGAAATTGGTTTGGCACTTTATACCCCGTACTCACGAAGTTAGACTTTAAGGGTTGAACACTCTTTAAAAATACTTATCCATATTAAATATTTCTAAAATAATGTCATGGGATCAGCGAGACAATGGACTATAATTTTGTGCTGCAGTAATTGTATCTGGTATTCTTGTTTTATTTTTTTTTCTTTGATGTAGAACTGAGATGCATTTTTTTGAAAATAGAATCTATTAAGAATGTTTTCTTCCTTTCCCTACTTCTACATAATTGTGCTAATATATTAGCTAGGGCAGTTACGTTTTAAATGCCATGTATATATTTAGCAGTATAATTATGCAAATTCTACCATGTTTACGATTGTAAATATCCTTAGGGAACAGTTATTTAGCATCTAGGTCTGAAACAATTTTTCAAGGATTCTGGTTGAAATGCTCAGAATTTACTCCTGAATTTACTGCTCTGCTGTGTGACGATGGGGCTCATAGTTCTCAGTTCCAAGGAAGAATACTACATGGTGGTAAAAGCACAGATTCAGCAATGGATCCAGACATTTTATGCCACTTACTGGTTTGGTGACCTTGGGCTACCTATTTAACCTCTCTGAGCCTCAGTTTCTGCAGCTGTGAAGGACGGGGGATGCTAGGACACACCTCAGTGGGTTGCCATGACATTTGCATCTCCTGATGTTTACTTATATAGCTACTTATATAGGCTTGGCTCATAAAATGATAAAATAAATAAATGATAGCTGCCATTGATAGCTATATAACACCAGCAAGGCTGCATTTCAGCCTACCTGCTGAACTATTGAAGAGTTCAGTGTCAGATTCAGAGGCAGAGCTGAGGAGGAGAGGGTATGGTACAAGTCCCTCTCTTTTTCCTTCGTCCCACCTTCTTATCTGTTTCAGTAGCAGTGGGAAGACAGGTGGGGACACTGAGAGCGAAGATACTAGAGTGGAGCTCTTTTGACTAGAGATTCACTATTCACTCTTGTTGTACACCTGGCTGATTCGGGATGGCGATTAGTCTTTTACTAATGGCAGTTGTTAATGTAGAGGTTTTATGAGTGTCTGTGTGTCTGTATCTGTGTGCTATCTCTGTATGCATGTGTTCATATGTTTGTGTGTATCTGTGTGGTGTGTGTATGAATGTGGATCTGTGTATCTGTATCTGTAGGTGTGTGTCTGGATATATATGTGTATATCTGTATATGCATGTGTGTTGTTTGTGCATACATGTAGGTGTCTATGTATTTGTGTGTCCATGTGTGTATATATGTATGTGTGTGTTTGTGGTGTCTGTGTGTCTCTGTATTTGTGTGTATGTATATGTGTGTCTAGATGTCTGTGGGTATCTGTGTGTTTCTGTGTGTATACATATGTGTTTGTGTATATAGGTGTATTCTCTGTATTTGTGTCTGTGTGTACATATGGGTGTGTCTGTGTAGCTCTACTACAGACTGGAGTCTAGCCAGCTTACATACACACAAACACCCCAGTTCCACCCTCTATAATTAAATTGATTAACAGGTGAGGAGTCACCTAGGCAGATGTGTAAGATAAAATTATTCTTTGCCATTTCACATTTTGGGGAAGGGAAAATGTGCAAATGTTAAATTATATGCATAATTGCAATCATGTGTCAGAATATGATGGTGATAATGACAGTGTATTTTAGGTGAACATTTGAACCTTTTGGTCAATTTTTCTAACATTTTCTACTCTAGATGTATACTAATTTAGATTTTCTAAAAGAAAGTTTTCTAACACATAAAACAGAAATACATAAAGTTTTCTGAGATTTGGCAAAATAGAGCCACTGAGGCAGGCAATTTCTTTTTAAAAAAGAGAGTGGAGGTCCTAAAAGAATGAAGGGGGCTCTGAAAGCTAATGCCCTTCTAGACTTTGGTTAGGGATCTTCAAAGGGAGGACACCACAGATTTGTAGAAGATTCTTGTTTGATTCTCTCTCTCCAAAAACCAAATCCATGACAAACACGGCTTGGCAGTGCCCTGAAATTGTTTACATGTCGTAATTCCATGGAGGACACTGCATTAGGCACTGGGAAGGAGGTAAACACTACTGTTGGCCAAATGAACCTAGAACACAAAGGGTAGGGACAGTTTAACATGATCATGGCAGGATCAGGCTCTGATAACCACAAGGTGCGCAGGACCAGTGTGGGGTGTAGCAGCATGGTGGGAGGATGGATCCAGCTCTCAACACTACATCTGGGAGATGGAGTCTTCTTATTGTTTGCTGGACTGAATTTTTGTGGCTTTAAATTCCATCCTCTCAGCAACATACCATTCCTGAATTGGCATCGCAGCCTACTGCAGGGGACATATCTGTTACACTTTCTGCAAAGCACACAGCACAGGCTCCAAGCCCCCTGACTCGTCTTGGTGGATTCCTCTCCAGTTGTGATGCTGGTCTGTTCCAGTGAGCCACTGTGAGCATTTATTCCACCTTTTTTTTGCTGCCAGTGATTATGAGAAGAGTCCCTTTCTTTGATTCTTAGGATTTCACTTCCTAAGGACTTTGGCAAGGGGGGAATGACTACCATTTTCCTATTCCTAATTTTTCTTAGTTCTACATAATTAAGCCAGTCGCAACTGCCAGTTTTTAGATGTGTGAGTTAGAATCTGTTGTTGTATTAATGACCCCAAAATGTTCATGTTCAATCTTGTTCCATTCTCCTGAAATCTGTCTCCTGTGAGATTCCTTCTGACTGAACAAATAAGGAGGGACAGGCTTTTCATGACAAATTTTGCTAATGGGGACAGGACTGTGATTTGTGTGTGAAAACATTGAGGTAGACAGTTCACATTCCATTCACACGTTTGGCCTTCTTTTTCTAAGGTTACATAACAATAAGTGGTAATACCATTTTTAGTAAAGAACAGTGGTTCTAGGAAAGTTCTGAGTGATTGAATATCTGATTCTTATTTTTTATATACCTTGTGAATTCACATATGATGACGCATAAAATGGTTCACATCTTTTAGCATTAACATCCTTGACTGGATTTTTATGATTGTAATTATTAGATTAACTTCCTTCAACCAATTCAGGTTAGAGAAATTCCCTCTATCAAATTTGCTTTTCTATTTTTACTTTATAAATTTTGGAGGGGTTTCAAAACACAAGAGGAAAGGTTCTAGACTGGTAAATCATAAAATATACATATTTAAAAAGAAATTAAAATACCCAGAGTATCTTGTTCACTAGAAAATTTTTGCTGATTTTAGCACCATTCCCTAGAGAGTATTAAATCTAAACCATTCCACGTTCATGCAAATTCACATTTTATCATCCTACAAGACACACATTGACACATTCTTTCCATTTCTCAAAACCAGATGAGGAAACAAAGTTGCATTCTAAAGGAAAAACAAACTGCCATCACAAACAATTAAACTATGCATTCTGTATTTTTTGCAGCAGATCGATTATTCTGATCTCTTGATCTGTTTCTTTGAATGGTTTCTGCTAATCACAATTTTCTTCCCAATGATTCAGACTTATATTAATGATAATGCTGGCAAGAACATAGTTCAGAGACCTGCTGGACTGATGTCCCTGGTGGGTACACATGTCTTCTTTACCACTGCTACCATGTACCTCACAGAACCCCCACTGATTCAGGAACTCTTTGCAGAAAAGGGTGACCTTTGAAGTCTCTCTGTGACCTCAGCAGCACCCATAATGCACAGCACACAAGGCTGGAGCCTGGCATTTGTTCTCTGATTTGATTTCTGAAGAGCAGCCCTCCCACAGTGACACATGAGCATAGACCCCGTGGCTACTAACCCCATGCCTTACCTGGTTTCTCTGTCTTTGGGGATTGTAGCAGTGCTGTAAGCGAACACTTGCTTCTCAACTAGAGGAGGGCCAAGGTCCACAATGCTGGATAATCCTGGAGTGTTGCGTGGCTTTTCAATGTATACCAAGGTACCTGGTTCCTTTTTAAAGGATTGGCGGCTGGGGGAGGCCCGGTCTGGCTGCATGGTGTGAGGGGGCCCATGAGCATTATGATGTGTGTGCATGTCTATCATTCTCAGGTCGCTGACACGGTGAGGAGAGGCAGGGGGTGTTTTGGAGCCCAGAGTAGGCAAATGGCTATCTGGATATTTCCTTGGTTTCTGTCTGTACAGCGATTGCTCCATGTGCATTTCTGCTTGCAAAGAGGGGTTACAATAAGCACTCGCTGACCGAATCGCTGTGCGGTGATATGCAATGATGTGATCAGGGACATCCAGAGGGTGTCCACCGTGGGATGAGGCTATGCTCATCCGTCCCTCATGATAGAGATAAGGGTCTGCATAGAAACCCTCATTTCTGTACATGGTGATATTTTTGCTGCTCATGTCTTCATCTGGCTTGACATCTCTTCTTTCTAAAATGGCGCTTGGGCTTGGTGAGATGGATCTGGAGACCGGTAGGCTGGAGAGTCTGTCCCGGGGGATGGTAGCATTGCCAGGAACAACCATGGGGCGAGTGCCCCCATAAGGAATTCTGGATGGGGAGGGAGGCATGGAATGAGGCACAGGAGTGGATGGTGGAGAACTGGGAATTGCATGGGGTGGATGAGCTGTGGATCCGGGCCGAGAGGCACCAGGGCCATCTCCTCTTGCATAAACAATTTCTCTCTGCATCTGGAAAATAAATAAAGCAATTAGAAAATCTACTTTGATACCTGTGCTTTTAAAGAAGTCTCAGTGTGACAGTGTGCCTTCATTGATGTAGGAGTATGATAATGTCCCTCTCCTGCAAGATGTCCATACCCTAATTCATGGAAGCAGTGAGTATATCCCTTACAAAAGGGACTTTATGGATGTGATGAAGTTGAGGATGCTGAGATGGGAGATTATCTGGGTGTTCTCAATGCAGTCATGAAGGTCTCTGTATGTAGAAGGGTGAAGCGGGAGAGTCAAGGTCGGGGCAAGCTGCAATGGTGGAAGCAGAGTCAGAGAGAGAAAAACTAGAAGGTGCTTACACTGCTGACTTAAAGATGGAAGGAGGTGTGAGCCTAGGAATGTGCTTAGTTTCCAGAAGCTGCAAAAGGTCAAGAAACGTGTTGTCTCTTATGGCCTCCGGAGAAAGTGTGGCCCTACACACCGGCTGCTATTGGCCTATGAAACTCATTTTGGAATTCCGACCTCTGATATAATAAATTTGTGGCATTTTAAGCTAAGATTTTTCCTCCCAGTGAGGATTGAACCCTGGGGCTCATACATGCTAGGCAAGTGTTTTACCATTGAGCGACACCTGCAACCTCAGAGTCATCTAAGTTTCAGGATTGTTATAATGACCACAGAAAATGAATGTACCTGATATACAGCTCAATGCTGTGGGGTTTGGGGACAAAATAGTGCAGTGATTTAAATTTTGAGGTCATAGTTTCTTAGAGACAGTTAATAAATATGGGCCTAGTTCTGAAATTGTTTTCTAAAACTTATCTCAGACATGTTTTCCTACTGTTAGTCATGGGAAGTAGCAATCATCATTTCCATATTTCCAAGCTAATACAATCTAGAGATATGACCAGAGAGGCAAAGGAGATTCTTGGGGGAAGCCTAGAAATTCCATTCATCCTCCAACTCTTTATTTGGCTCTATGAGAAACCAGCACTGAGAAGTTAGCTGGGAAAATAATGATCCTGGAGATAACAGTAAAATTATAGTCAAACTCATGGTGCGGATGCTGAGAGGGGAAATAGGGAGAGAATTCCAAGCATGGAACAGAGAAAGAATCCTAACATACACCTTCCGGGGCCACCATGTGGTGATAAGCAGCCTTCTGGAATGGCCTCTGCCAACTATGGCTTTGAGCTTTCACAGCCAGGTCTTCTGGACTGTGTCATTCCTTCCCAATTCAGAAGCAAGAATGCACATAGGTCTCACACCTGCTTTTCTGCAGGAAAGCAACAGCTGAAGAAGAAAATCAATAAGGACAGGAGAAATGAATGTATAATTTGCAACTACACTATTAGTGTAGCACAGGTCAGCATGAAACAATACAAATGAATTCAGGATATGATTATTTGATACTTTTTTTTTCTTTGATCAAGGCCCAAGAGGGAAAATGCCCACTGAAATTCTCCAATTGGTTTTAAGGGACAGGACCAACAGTCTTGGCCCTTGCTTCAAGTCCTATTTGTGCCATCCCGGGAGCCCACATTCCCTATCCTGATTTCCAAGAGATGGGACAGACAAGAAGAGTATAAATGCTTAGAGGGGGGTTGAGGTGCTGGCATGAGGAGTCAGGGAAGAGCTTGAACAAACAAGAACCCTGATGCACATTGCCATAGACTCACGGTGTGGCTGACGGGGAAGACTAGAAAAAGTAGAGGGAACCTTGACAATGAAACAGATCCCAAAGCCTTGAAGAGAGAATAATCAATTCCTTATCTATAAATCCATTTGTCTAGCAAAAAACATTTACCACTTTATTAAGTCAGGCATTATTCTAGATAATAGCTCTGAAAAAGCCCATAAGTTCCCTGAGTTCTTTTGCACAAATGGTAGAATGTAGGGCAAGAATCAGTGATCTTCCACAGCTTCCTTATCTTACCCTGGGAGGATCAAGCAGTGCAGAAGCCTTGATAGGACCAAGAACTTTTACCTATTATAGTGGCCTTCATAATGAAAGTCACTGATTATAAGTGCAAACGAAGCACAAACAGGTAGCAACAAAGTAAAGCCCTATGAGCGGTCACTTCCTAACCACCCCCGAGTTGGCTTCTCAGCTCCCTTAGGGCTGAGTGTTTCTGCGGACCCCAGAGCATGCAGGTTAACCACTCACAAGCACAATTTATCCCTGCTCCTCTCACTCCCAACACACACACACGCGCGCACACACACACACACACACACTTCCCATCCTTATAGGCTAGTCTGTTCTCCCATCTCTAAACCAGACCTGAGATAGCCTCAAGTTGTCCTCACCCCTGGAACTCTCTCTCCACGTCCTCACCTATGTAGATCCAGACCTAGGACTAGGCTGCAGGTGCCCTGATGCTCCAGCCCGAACAATCCTCTCTGCTCACTTGACACTCTCATGACTCAGGTGCACTGGGGTGTAGACCAGGAGGTCCAGTCTCAGGGTCATTGCAGGATAATATACCAGACTGATTCTCGTTCCAGAATGGCTAGAACAACCATGTGATAGAGGTTTTGTAGGACATCAGCACAGAGCCTCTATAAATACCTCTCCCACTTAGTTTTCTACAATGTAGGACTCAATGAAAAGAAAGGTATGGCTCAGCAGGGCTTCTGAGGTTATAAAATCTGAGAGGGAATGGCTCAGCCAGCAGTGGATATCTGACCGAATTCTCCGTGCAATCAGACCAAACAATGTAATAATCAACCAAAATGAGCATGAAGATAAATTCATCATATTGACTCAGATGTGCCACTGTATGTAAAGCTGCATAAAGGACCCAAGGAGAGTTAACAACAAATGACAGGTACTCTTGTCATTAGTGTTACCATGGCACACCCCCACCCTCATTAAAAAAAAACAGAGGAAAAAAGAAAAAGAAAATAAATCCCCCCTAAAGACTCCAAACATCGAGAACCCCCTTGGAATGAACACTGGCTCTAACTGAGCTGGCCCCATATTCTGTCTCTTTTTGCTTTGTCCTCTTTAGAAAACACCTTGGTTTGGGGAATACTGACTCCAACTAACACACAGTAGAAACCTCCCTCTTTCTGGCAAGAGAATAAAAAGAGACATCTAGATTCTAGGGAGTATAAAACTATCTAAGATAAATAATATTAATAAAAGAAAGCTAAAGTTAATTTTAATTAATAAAAAGTTGAATAAATTTCTTTTAAAACAGCGGAGGTATCTGTATGGGTATTTAAAAATATGTTTGGGGATATGAAAAGAAATGGTTAAGAGTTACATTTTATAAATGTAACATTAAAAAAAATCTCATTAAGAAAAAATCTCATTAGACTTCCTGGTGGCATGTGTAGATGTGATCAAAAAGAAATGTAACAAGTTGTTAGGAATAATTCTATAACACTTTATTATGCTTTCATATGGGGATTGTGGTTCATAGTCAAAGTATTTAACAGCCAGTATCTAGTATGGCATGGGTACCAATCAACTGCAATGGAGTTCCAGCCAGTGTGGATGGACCCTAGCCAACAGCAACTGGCATTCTATACCTGATGGTAAGGCTGTGTATCAGCCCTGCATGGTCCACTTCAAAATAATATTGCTGTCACCCAACAGGGTCATGGAATAAGTCACTGAGTTACCCATATGAAACTGAATATAAGTATTCAATTATGACAGAACAGATAATTTGAGGATGAATGTCTCCATTAATACAAGCGACTTAGAAGTTGGAGGCCTCTGGCAGAATTCTTAGGTTGTTTTGCCAAGCAACAACTGTCTTTCAAAGACAGTTTTAAAAAGCACCTGGATAATTTCATCCTTGACTCTATCATCCTTGGTTCTATAGCCCAAGAAGAGAATGACATGATTATTCCATTAAACCATGGGAAAAGATGGTTTAAGCCTAAAACTAACATAAACTCTTGAAATACCTGGGGTTCATACTCCAAAAGACATGGAACAATCAAAGACAACTCACTCTTAGGATGTGTCAGAAAGTACTGGAAGATGAGAAAAGAATCTTCTCCAGGTCTTCAGTGTGATCTCCCAAGGAGGTCACTTGCTACTCCAATAAAAAGCGGACTTCATTGGTGCTACGAGATATTCATCTGAAGCAGGCGATGAGTAAGAGTCTTATAATTCACAACTTAAAACAGCCCCTGTCTTTCAGGTTCACGTTCTTCCCCTGTCAATACTTCCTAGAGTCACACCCCTATGCAGTTTTCTTCTCTCCCTCCCTCCCTCCCTTAGTCCCTCCCTCCCTCCCTCCCTTTCCCCCTTCCTTCCTTCCTTTTTTTTTTTTCTTACTATCTGGATAATGAGTAAAAACATGGCATTAATTACATGCTGAGTTTTTCCTGCTCTAGTACTCAAAGTTAGACCTCCTGGGAGAAAATTATATTAACCTTACAAGGTAAAATAAATAAGCAAAACACAAATACACATGTTCACACACACATATAGAATTGCCACTTTAACATATCTGATTTTTTCCCTCCCATCAACCTCTTTGATGCCACAGATCTCTATCAATTCTCTCCTTTCTTTAATAAGTTAAAAGTATCCAGATATGTTATATTGACATTTTCTCCCCAAAAAATTTATGTGAGATTTAAAGAATTTCATATTACAGCAAGAAAAAGATGACCTAAACACAAAATGAAGATCCTTCTGATTATCTTATCAGAATTCAATACAGATTTATTTATTTTTTTTCCTGAACCTAAGCTCAGACAAAATATGTTCAAATAATTCTGTCTGAGTGGATGAACCGAACTATTCTCCCTCATTCATCTACTTTTTTGAGCATCATCTTTCCTTCTTTCTATTGCTCCCCAAATCAATACCATATCTTGGGTGTTTGAGCCCTTCTGGTTTTTATAAAGAGGGAAATTTTGCCCACAGCACCTGGCCCATTAAGCTGTTTGCCCCATACTTCCCACAGTCTAGAAAATACCTTGGGCAGCTTCAAATTAATTATTTGAAGTTTGAATTAGGAATCTTTTCATACAGCTATATTTTCCCCAAAGCCCTGTTAGGTCAAATCAAGTACCACTCATTCAGAAGTTTCTTGAAGGTAAGAAAGAATACCTTAAAATTGTTTCTGGAAAAAAATCTAACATGAAAAATATTTACCTAACATTGTTTGGGTAGGCTGTCCCATGTAATCATGCCTCTCTGTGGAACATTTGGAAAGCACAGATCTATGCTTTGCGGAAAGGGAATATTAGGTATAGGTTATTGCATTTCAAACTCCACCCTCCCAAGTCTAGAATCTGTACACATCTCACTCTGTTAGCACACAATGAAGTAACTGTAAGAAAACCGAAAAGGATTCTTATGATATGCTTTAATCCTGGAAGAATTAAAGCCACTTACTTTTTCTTAGGGAAACCACCTGTATAATTGACGCTGTGGAAAAGCGCATTGGCTCAGCTCCCAGTTATGCGATCTCTTTGTTTGCTGGCGTCATCTAAATTCTCAGTCCCACTCTCGGATATCTTAGGCAGCTTTCTCTTCTGACAAAATCATCACAGAGGACACGAAGGTCCTAAAATGTCCTCCAGCTTGAGTGTTCACAACCAGTAAAAATCATTCTGTTTTACCCAGTCCTCAGAGCGGAGCTGTCACAGGCATGGGTAAGAAGCAGCCCTCCCCATGATAAGCCAATTTCTCCTCCCCTTGGAAATTAGTCACTGAATAACCTCAGCCCACATCCAACCACAGGCTACCGCACGGCTGACTCAGTCCTTCAACAATTGCTTACAGGGAAAACACACACCAGCAAAAGAACTTTTGAGAGGCCTAGGTAAATGGATTAACAATAAAGAAAATATTACCAAACAGATTTTGCCTCAGTCAAATAGGATCATTAAAACAAGCAAACAACTAGCCACCAAGAAACGAAACCATCATGCTAATTACTTCCAAGGACCAACTCTTAGATCAATTCTCTTTTAAGGGTGCTACTCTGAAAACCTAGACCAGGACTCAGAACTCATTCTGCTGCCAGATTTTTGAAGTTTGTGAATTGGCAAGTGAAAGAAACCTGAACCTCTTCCCCAGATTCATAATACTGAAGGGAAAACGAGTGATAAAGGAGGCTGTCTATTAATTAACCAGCCTGGTTATGCTAAGCTGAACTTTGGGTCGCAGAAATTCACTAGCCCTACACAACACTGAGAAAGTGACTGCAATCATTCTGGAAAACACCTCTGAAATGAGAGGGGAAGACAGGGCAAGCCCCCAGTTCCTCCAAGGGGAGAAAGGCACCAGAGTCCAGCAACCCTACCCTAAGCAAGATGGAGGAGGAGCAGGCAGGGCACTCTCCAGAGACCTCCCGGGTGCAACTGCTGTTTGCACAGCCACCCACTCCCAGGGGGATGGGGACAAGGAAGTGTGTACCCACAAGGAGAAGTGGCTTGTGCAGTTCCCGGCTGCGGAAAGGTATTAACACATGACTGGCAAAAGGTGAGGGAGACGGAAGCGGTGCCTACGCTTGCAGGTAGGCTGCGTTTAATCACCCTCATGCTTTCTGAGCCCTCGGGGACTGAGTGGAGCCCAGTGCTTTCCAACTGGGAATCCTGTAACAGTGAGCTCTGAATGCTGGGCTGGCCTCATGCCACACCCGACTACCACGCTCTGGGCAGCCTGTGCATTTTTCAAACATTTTAAGGTTTTTGGAGGTTGCTCTTGTTGACCAAAAGAATTCCATGACGTCTCTTAAGTCCAAATCTAGTAGGCATTGCAGGCTTTATAAAAAAAGCTGTTTACCGCCACCAAATTGCTTTGTGGCTATTAAAGGAGGGGAAAATGGAGCACATGACATTGCCACCCTCCTAGGATGTCTCATTAGAAACAATATTTGGATGAAGTGGTTGTAACAGATGCCACCTAAGAGGGCAGAGGAGTACAAGGAATGTGAAAACCCTTGTTGTGATTTTTAATCTAATCAGCAAGGGTTTGTTATTTCTTACCAGGCCGTGGAAGCACACACTGTCAGCCCCAAGGCATCTGGTATACATTTGGCAGGTTTTGTTTCTCCAGTCACATGTGGGCTTTCCAGGAAGGGAGATGCAGGGGCTGGCCTCCCTTGACTGGTTAGGCCTTGATTCCGCCCCTTCCGCCTCTCCCACAGCTCCTGCTTTATGGCAAAGGCCTGTTAAAGAGTGCGGCTCTCGGTGTTCTATTTACCTGCTGTCTTTTACGTGTAGGGCTGCTTGTTCCAGGGACTGTGTGTGAAGTGACTGGGGCCATGCCATCCCCCATCAGGAAACAGAAACTATGAACCCTCCATGCTGTCTGGCCAATGAATCACGCCATGTTCAACACATTATTCCATGTTGTACGCCCTAGAGAGCTGTGGCTTCTTTGACCCTGGTGCCACGTGAGTCAGTGGGTACCATGTGAAAGAGGTCTGGCTTACTTCTCCCACCTCTTCCTTCCTGCCATGTTCAGAGAAATTTCCTTTCACTTTCAAAATGCTCCAGGGTGCTGTCAGCACAGTGCAGGCTTGGCTCTGTCATTACTGGGGCAGTAATTCACTGTCAGGAGTTTGAAAGCCAGCCCAATCCTGTGGTGAATCAGGATGAGTTAAATGCTCTCTAGTAAGAATGAAGCTCACCCCAGAGAAAGGGGGGAGTTCAATATCCCAAGGTCCCAGAGTAGCAGCTAATGAACCAGACAGGCTCATTTCCTAAGCAATATCCTGGTGCCATTCATGGGACCCACTGGCTTCACCGGAGCGGAGCATGCTCTCTAGAGAAGGTCTCACTCAGGATAACTTCTTATCATAAAGTTTGGTTTAGTCTGCATATAGCTGGCCACTGACGCCCCCATGCTATAGTCTGATTACTTCACCAGATCCTTCTCAGCCGGGCCTACTGTGGGATGCAGCAGCCTTTGTCAAATTACTCTTTCAAGCAGTGCATAAAGTGTCCTGCTATCCATTTTCCCTCTTTCTTTCATTGACTTAAGGCTCTAAGGAAAGTGGAAGGAATTTCTTTTGAGTTAATGTTAAGAAAGGACATGTGAGTAAATATTCAGCATTTTGTCCATAGGAAATAATTTCTATGCTGCAGTAAGGCCAATAGTATTGTGAAATTTATTCCTAATTCCCCTTTCTTGTTCATTTCTTTATTGGCTTAAAAAAACACTACATATGCTAAAAGAAAACCCAAAATGTGCCTATAAACATAATGATATTGTGAAAGGAAGTGATTATTACCTTGGAAACATTTCAAATGCATCTTGTGTATGCTGTTAAAATTGCAAAGATGGCCATTTGTGAGGTCTTGTTAACCTATTAAATGTTTCATTTGATCATAAATGGAATGTCCCCCAGACATGTGACAAACTGTTGTCAAAATTATTGAATTCTCAGGAAAGGGAGAGTCCAGTCTGCGGTTAGCTTATGGCTATATTTAAGATGAGAGTTAATTTCCACAAATACTTTGACAGAAAGAACTCTGCTGAGCCCTCCAACGCCAGACCTGATGGAGCAGTCCTATGCACAACACTGATTAAAGATCTCAGTATGAAACAGAACAAAGAAGTACTATTAGGTATATCATTTAACTTCCAAGCCACAATCAATAACTATGCAGAGCTACAGGACAGATAAAAGAAAAAAGCGTTTCTCTTGCAGATACTTGAGCCTCCACTGGGCTACTCCTGCATTATTCAGGCCAAGGACAACCTCCTTTTGCACCTAAAATAGTTACAGTTTGTAAAATCACAACTTGTTTCTTGGAACAGATAGAGCCAGTTACTCCTTCCATTGCTTATCTCTTTCTCTGCACATCCACCCATTTCCTGGATGGAAATAGTCTTTGTATGCTTGACTCCCCTTTAGAATGTTCTAGATTTGTTGCTGGTACATCGTCTATGTTATCCAGATGTAACTATTCAATGCCTTACATTAGATAGGCCCCCAAAAGTCCATTTACCTCATCAGCATAATTCTGCAGTGTATAATACATTGCTTTACTTACTTATAAGACTTATTATTGTACGAAAAATTTTAGATGCCTCCCTGCTCCCTGGAAACAGTGACTGATAATCACCTGGCAGTTTGAAGTTTACAAAGTGTTCTCAATTGTGATTTTATTCTATTTCATAATATAAATCATATTATGCATATGTGTATCATGTTCACATTTGCGTATGTAATTATATATCACCTCTTGCAAATACACACTGATAATCACACTCCAGTGTGCATTTTACAAAGTGCTTTCAATTATGATTTCACTTCATGGCCTCCAGAACTCGGAGAAATGCACAGGACAGGTGTTGCTGCCCCGTTTGAATGGTTAGGAAATGAACTGAAGTGACTTAAGCACCTGGCCCAACTTCTGGTAGCTAGGAAGTTTGGTAGCCCTCTTCATCTTTAGGGTTTCCATTCTAACACCCAGAGTGGATGCCAGAAATTTTGGATAGTTCTCAACCCTACATAGATGCTTTTTTCCTATAAATATATACTTATGATACAGTTTAATTTATAAATTAGGTACACTAAGAGACTAACAACAATAATAAAACAGGACAATTTCAGACTGTGACTGACCTCAAGGGGACTGACACTGTAGAAAGGGAAACTGTGGCTAAGGGAGGGCAACTGTGGTAAGGCGGCAAGAACCTCAGTTCCAGGATTCCTACTGCCTCACTTCCCCCACCACTCTGAAACATTATGTCCTGCAAAGAATCACATTGTAATGTCTTCCCATCCAGGATTCTCGAGGAGCACCGCTGTTCCTGGCCTTTGGTATGCAACCTGGGAAGTACCTCCCTTGCTTCACTCGCAGCTCTGAATTCTCACAGCAAAGGAACAGAGTCTCTGGATGTCTCCTTGGGCATGGTATCGAATTATCCAGTTAGTCTCTTGGCTTACTATGAGGTTTTATATACTTGCCCTCTTGTGGTTTAGATATAAGCGGCCCCCCAAAGCTCGTGTGTGAGACAGTGTAAGAATTTTTAGAGGTGAAATGATCGTATTATTAGAGGTGTGGTTTAATCAGTGGGTTGATCCACTAATGTGGATTAACTGTGCTCTCTGCAGGCAGGTAGGGTGTAGCTAGAGAAAGTAGGTCACTGGGGGTGTGCTTCTGGGGTTCGTATTTTATCCTTAGTGAGCAGAGCTCTCTCTGCTTCCTGGCTGCCATGTCCTGAGCTGCCTTCCTCTGCCACGCCCTTCACCTTGACGTTCTGCCTCCTCTTGGGCCCAGAGCTGTGGAGTCGGCTCCACAGCTGAACCTCCATGGACTGAACCTCTGAAACTGTGAGCTGAAATAACCTTTTTCTTCTCTATGTTGTTCTTGTCATCTCTTGGTCATGGCAATGAAAAAGCTGACTAAAACATGCCCCCAAATTATATTAGTTACCTAATTAATTGCATGTTCTTTATAATTAACTAATAGATATATCAGTATATGTTATGCTTATATACATCATGCTCACATCTCCTTATGTAATTATATATCTATAACTAGATAGATGTCACTACATCACTGTTATACATGTGTATATGAGTTTACACAAACACACACACATTATCATCAGTCAGACACCAGCTTACTCATGGGTTAAAATATCTGGGACATATCTGATTGAATTTCCTTTGCATTAATGGCCCAATTCTGCTACTGGGCGATATTTCTGAGAGATGCATTAACCACTGACAGAGGTGCTGGGTTCCTGTCCCTGGGCCTTTTGACTATCTTTCTTTTCATTAGTGAAACCTATCAAGACCATTATGTTGTGAGTGAAGAAAATTAGATACAGTACTATGTAGCTTTCAGATGACTGCAACAATGTGAGAATTAAAAAAGTGTATGTGTTTTGGCTTAATGATATGACAGATCTAAACTTACCGAATGAGTTGATGATCTATATAGAATTTTATGTTCTATAACTGCAGCTTAAAGGATGGACAGCTTTCGGGACCCATCAGAGAAAATGATGGTAAACACACTGATGAATGACAGATGCTAACTGAGAAACCAAATGGCCATTTACAGTACCCTTCCCCACCCTTGGGGGATACAATCCAAGACACTCAGTGGATGTCTGAAACCATAGGGATAGTAGCAAATCCTACATATACTATGTTTTTCTTACATACTAATTTATGATCAAGTTTAATTTATAAATCTGACCCACTAAGAGATCAGTAACATTAACTTCCCATAGATTTTAGCAATCTCAGCAGATGATTTTTTTCCTTTCTTTCAGTCAAGAACTTTCACCTCTTTACTCCAAGGAAGCACTTGACAGCTTTTCTTTGGCATATCTGAATTGCCTGCATCACTACTCTTGTGTTCTGGGGCCATCATTAAGTTAGATGAAGGCTACTTAAATGCAAATACCATGACATTTGATAGTTGATCTGATAACAGAATTGCTACTACTAAGTGTCAAAGGGTATATGGTAGTGTATATGGTGTGACATTGGACGAAGGGATGATTTACACCTTGGGACAGGGTGGAGATGGCACAAAATTTCATGACACGGATCAGAATGGTATGGAATTAAAAACCTATAAATAGTTTGTTTCTGGAATTTATCATTTAATATTTTGAACCATAGTTGACAAAGCAACTCCTCAAATCTCAGCACTCCTGTTCCTCCAACAACCCTTTTCTCATGGTCTCAAGTGGCCCAGTTTCTCACTACCAAGCACTCCATGGTAGGTCTGTCCCCTTTGGGACTCACTTCACCTTTCTGTTCTTTCCTTAAAGATCACCTGGAACCAACTCTGATGACTTAGGTTATAATTTCAGCCCTTCTGGAGATCTCAGCCCATTTCTTTCATTCTGTTCTGTCTTCATATCAGTCCCAGTAGGTTATATGCTGGTTTTAATACCACTTAGCAGAACTAACGCATAATGCAAGGTAAGCTGTGTTAGCTAAGACATTTTTCAAGAGACTATTATGGATGGCTGGATGGCTTCCAATGAAAGATGTTAGTTACACTGCGCTGTTAACTTGATCTTCAGCTGAACAATATCAGCCAATGTGTCAGGGGAACAAAGGACTGTGTGAGGGAAGAGCCCCAGAGGGTAAGTGGAAGACAATAATTCATAAAATACTCCTTCAATTTTCACTCAAAATAAACATGAAAATACAAAGATGGAGTTCCAAACCAAAACAGCCCTATGCCAATTCAGCCTGGATTCAGAAGAGCCACCTGTCCTACTCCTAATAGTAACCTGCAAAACTAGAAGAAATTCCAAAGCTGTTCTAGGAATATTGAGTATATTATCTGAAAAAATTCTTAGGGGTAAGATTAGGAATTAAGGCTAAGTGTTATGAAGGCTTGCAAATGAAAAAGTTGTACTTTCTCTGTTCTCATTAGTTATGAAAAAATCTAACAGCTGTCAGCTTTATAAATCTAATGAATACACCTTTGAAAATCCATCTGCTTGCCTTGGTTTATAGTCGGAGTCTGTGGCAGAGAACACAAAAGCACCTGCTATTTTTGGACCACACCAGTGACACTGAATTCCCCAGGTATGTCTCTTAGAAGTCAGTGAAGTATGGTGGAGGGGAAGAATATCAATTGGGAATCAGGGAATCTGAATTCTGCTCCAGGTGTTCACATCAGTTTCTTTATCTGTGAATCAGAAGTCTGGGCAAGACTTTCTCTAAGACCTATTTAAATGATTCGATTCTGAGTGACCACTATGTTATGGTTTGGATATGTGGTGTTTGCAGAAAGCTCATATGTAAGACAGTGTAGAAATATTCAGAGGTGAAATAGATTGAGAGCTGTAACCTAATTAGTGGATTAAGCTACTTGATGAATTAGTAATTT
Source organism: Aplodontia rufa (assembly GCA_004027875.1). Taxonomy (NCBI): domain Eukaryota; kingdom Metazoa; phylum Chordata; class Mammalia; order Rodentia; family Aplodontiidae; genus Aplodontia; species Aplodontia rufa. The sequence goes on along the minus strand of PVKS010025530.1, from coordinate 2,479 downwards.
AAAAGGACAACTGTACAGGTGGTAAGTATAGGAAGGCAGAGTGTTGCTGGAGTCACAGGGAGCATGATTCTGGGGTTGGTACTTTGTCCCTGGTGCTTCCTGTCTCTCTCCGCTTCCCAGCTGCCAAGAGCAAAGCAGCTTTCCTCCACCGTGCTCTTTCACCACGATGTTCTGCCTCATTTGGGGCCCAGAGCAATGGAATTGGCCAACCATGAACCTCTAAAACTATGAGCCAAAAAAAACTTTCCTCTTCCAAGATGTTCTTGTCAGGAGTTTTGGTCACAGTGATGCAAAGCTGACTAATACACACTATGACAAGTCCAGGGTAAGGCAGGTGTGGGGGAAAGGGGATCAGCAAGACAGAATCCCTACTTTTGAAGCTTACATTGTGGTAGGGAAAATAAGGCATGGCAAAAAATCATTTTAATGAGCGTGACAGACAAATACCCTAGAGTATTTAGAGCCAGAAGACTGAGTTAGTTGAGGAAGAACACTCTGGAGAGGTGCGATTTAAGAAGGCCCATGGATCATGAGTAGAGAGCTTTGGTAGTTTAGGTAGTCTAGGCAGGAAGGAAGGCCTGGTCAGAGATAGCAGGTGGGGAAGGTCAGGTGCCCCAAGGGACACCACTAGAAAGTGAGTCTAGGTCTGTGACTCTCAATTCGGTGTGCATCACTATCAGTCAGAGGGTTTTAGTTAAAAAATTGTTCAGTTTCACATCCAGAATATCTGACTTAGGAGACCTCAGTGGAGCCCAAGAATCTGCATTTCCAACAAGTCCCTAGGGGATGCTGCCGTGTTGGACCAGGGACCACTCTTTGAGAACTGCTGCTCTAGAGAGTGGAGGGGAAGCATAATGCAGAGTCACTATAAACTCGCACTAAGATCTCCACTCTACTCTGGGCTTGGCTAAATTCTAGTTCAGGAAAGCGACCTTCTTAAACCTTAGGTGGCAATTGCAATTACCTAGACTTTCTCCAGCAGTAAATATTTTCAACTAAATCTGCCAGGAGATGGAAATAAGAAAAACTCTAAAAATATTAAATATTAATAAAATATTACATCCCTAAAATGCCTTCCAGAATTACCTTATTTAATTTCCAGCTCATTCCCATCAGATAAGTAGTATCAGCATTTCAGAGATGAACAAACTGGGGCCCAGAGACATCAAGTGTCTTATCCGAAGTCAAACAACAAAATCCAGGATCTAGGAAATGCCAGAACAATCTTGCACTCCAGAGTCAAGGAATCAGTAAGATTGTCTGATCTTCTTCAAATGCTCTTCAAATGAGGGCAATGGCTTGAGGACCACTGAAGATGAGTATGATTTCTGTGCAAAATCAGGTCTAGAGATATGTCAACAAAGCCATCTGTATTGATTGCTGCAGGGGTCATTAGAGAAGGGTGAAATGTGGGATAAAAAATGTCTTCCAAACAAGGACTCCAGGATATGCGTGAACCCCACAACAGTGCTCCATTTCAAAAGAATACCTTCCTGTTTTCAGTTCAAATATCAAGTCAGCCAGCCAGTGAACATGTCTCGGAAATCTGAGATCCTTAGCAAAACCACTGCTTCGCCTTTTTTGGATAAATAACAGCCTTAAAGTCAAGCAGTTTAGGAGTTGTGCATACCCTGAGGCTGAGCTTGGCAAACATCTCTTGCCCACGCCCTGCCATGCCCTGCCCTGCCCTGGACCAGCAGCTGGGGGAGTTTAGTCAGTCACCAGCCAGTCCCTTCATCCCCACTGGGCTCTGATACTGATAGGAACTGCCTCAGACATTAGACCTGCTTCCCTGCATCCCAACAACAAACTGCCAAATCTTTGCACATTCCTGCTTTCAAGTGAAGCCTGCATTCTTGAAACAGTAGTTCATAAGAAACAAAACAGACAGCGACTCCATCAAGAGAAGTCATGCTCCATAAGACAAAATGCCTACATCGGGCAAGGGGCTGGACACTCTCTAGTTGCTCCCCAGATGCTGTCTCCTAACACGTAAGAGTTCTGTGCACCACATGAGGCAAGCAAGTGAAGAAAAGGCTTTGTCATCTCTGGAGTGCTTTTCAAAGTTCATGATTAGCACCACTTCAAAGAGAAACCCTCCAGGCTGAACCAAAGGTAGTCTGCCTTCCCCCAATGCCCAACCCAACCTCTAGCCCACCCTCTTTTCCCTTTGTATTATCTTATCTATATTTTTCTTTTCTTTTCTGAAAAGCAACACTGGGCAATAATTATCTTCTCTAGAGAGGATAGGAAGATATGGATCAATAAACTAACAGAGTGCATTTCTTAAGACAAGAACAGCAAGGCATTGGCTCCATTCTGATGACCTCTTCTCCAACGAACACATTAATTTCCAAACTGTTTTTGAGGGTTTAATCATCCTCATCAATCATTACTCCTTCTCATCCTAATACTCAAGGAGGGCAGAAGAGTGTGGTGGTGGAACAAGCACTGGATTATAAATCGAAAGACTTGGTTT
>PVKS010025529.1:0-29755 GCA_004027875.1 Aplodontia rufa | reverse complement strand
GCTGCCCTTGCAGCATGCACCTGAACTGGAAGTGCCCTGGAGGACATGTGTGGGTCCACCCAGCCCGGCACACAGGGCACCGACACATCCATGTTCAGTACACATTTGGAGAATGCATAGTCTGCAGACCAAGCTAAAAATATAAGATTATACTTACTGAGCACCTACTGGGACAGACACTGTGCTATGCTGCCTTTGTGACTCTCTCACTTCTATGTCAAAACTTGGAGGAAGGCACCAGTGGACTGACCAAGAAACTGAGGCTCAGAGAGGTTAAGTAACTGGCTCCTGGTAGGTGTCGCTTTACTGACGGGCAGCATGCCAGGTATCACACAGTGGTGACACCTGATCCCTATGATAGCTCACTGTCTGGCTTTGTAGGATAAGACAGACAACCAACCTTCTGGATTTCTTTGATTAACACACCATCTGTCATGAACTTGATCCTGGTCTCTTCAGTCACGTTTCCTTCATAACGGATCTGGTAGGAGACAACCCTGCAGGGACAGGCTTCTGCTCAGGACAGGCAAAGCCACTAGGGTTGCAGATAGCTGGGGCTGCAGCCCTGTGGTCTCTCCAAGGGTGGCCCCCACCATGCAGGTGGGTTGGGCTCAGCGGCAACCTAGTACAAGCCCCAGAGCCTCCTCAATCCACTCTCCCCTCAGAAGCCCTGGTGTCCTGTGCGGAGCAGGAGGGAACTGGAGGAGGAAGGAGTTCCAGCGGCTGAGCAGCCATGTCAAAACACAGTTCAGACCTGGCCCGAGCCTAAGTGGAGCAACCCACTATGAGAAAGCTTGCTAGAGACCCCCGAGCACCCCCGGAGGGCCATGTGCCAGGCCAGACCTGGAAACTCAGTGAGAGCCTGACTCAAGTTTAAAAAAAAAAAAAAAAGTGCTGTGGGTGTGGCTCAGGGACAGAGCTCAATCCCCAGTACCAAAAACAAATGAATGAAGTAAAGCTAGTGCCCATCCTCAGACCACAGTGAAGCCGAGAAACAGTGACACAGGCTGAGACGGGCTTGCACATTCTGGGGACAGGGAGCACTGGGGGCAACAGGGCTGGTTACGAGGTGACAATTCCTGATACTAGTCCTTAGGCACAGAGCTTCATCATGCAATTCCACTTATGCAAGTGACTAAAAAATCTACAATAGAAAGTATGAAGGCAACTGGGCACAGTGGCACATGACTGTAATCCCAGCAGCTCGGGATGCTGAAGCAGGAGGATCGCAGGTTCAAAGTAGCCTCAGCAACTTAGCAAGGCCCTAAGTACCTTAGCGAGAGCCTGTCCAAAAAATAAAAACGGGCACGGAGTGGTGGCTCAGTGGTTACAGTGCTTGAGGCACTTGCCTGGCACGTGCAAGGATGTGGGTTTGAACCCCAGCACCATGGACACAACGCAGTGTGGGAGCAACGAAAGCCACGTGAAAAACTAAATAAAACTGATCTGCTCTTTCTCTCTCACTGTCCCTCTTTAAAAAAAAAAAGTACGACTGCTTTATTCCCAGCCCCAGTGATTCTGATTTTATAAAATAAATAAACAAATAAAAAGGGCCGGGATGTGGCTCAGTGGCATAAACAGCCCCTGCGTTCAATCTCCAGCACCAAATAAGACAAAATTGAAAGGTGGGGAATGGGGTGTGGCCCAGTGGTGAGCCTGGCACACCAAGGCCTGGATTCAGGCCCTAACCAGGGAAACCAGCCTTCCCCGCTGGTCCTGTGGACTGACTGCAGGAGAGGAGTTTGCGACTGGAAACCCCAAGACGGAGATCAACTTGGCAATGCTAAGTCACATGTGACTGCCTGGCACTTGGCCTCCTGCTCTATCCCCAAGCTCCTGCATAGGCCCATTTTGTCCCCTAAGTGTATGACGTGAGGTCGAGGGCTGGCTGGACTTGACCCTGCTCTGTGGCCGTGTTCCGGGAGGCCCAGCAGGCAGGAAGTCCTCCTGGGATGAGCCCTGGGGCTCTGGTGCAGGGAGGTACTCTGCCTGGCACCTCAGGTGTGGCAAGGGCCCATGCTGCTGAGGCCTCATGGAAGTCCACACCTGGCTTAGGCCCCTCGACCCACGACCCCTCCTCAGGAAGCAGAGCCTCACCTGTGTGACAAATTCATCTCCTTGGCCACTCGCTGGGACATGGCCACAGCCGCCACTCGGCGGGGCTCTGTGATGCCAATGATGCTGTCATTGCTGGGAAGGGAACAGTCATCAGCAGCGTGGCCCCCATCTGCCCAAGAGCCACCTGCGGACCCAGGCCACTGTAGGGATGCAGTCTCACCCAGGGGCACCAGACAGGAAGCAGCTGTCACAAGGCAGCACGACCATGGACAGCAGGAAGGATAGGAGCTGCTTGGACAATCATGGTGCAGGGACCCTGGGCAGCAGCAGATGGGAATGAGGCTGACCTTGGGATACGGCTGGGGAACGTTTCCAAGGCACTGTTAAAAGGAGAAGCCAGGCCACAGAGGACACCTGGGAACAAGCCAGGTAAGTCCAGGCGGAGCCCGAGAGAGGGCAGGAAGGGCCTCATGGTGCTGTTTAGCCTGATGAACACACCCTTCACATGGACATGAAACCACGTGGGGCATACGAAAACTCTGCACTACTGGTGAAGCTTTCCTGTCAATCTCAATGATTCAGGGCTGGAGTGGTGGCTCAGTGGTTAAAGCGCTTGCCTGGCATGTGCAAAGACTGGTTCAAACCCCAGCACCAGGTACGCAACTAAGTGCTGGAGAAACGGAAACCAGGTGAAAAACTAAAATTGAGTCTCTTTAAAAAAAAAAAAAAAAAAGAGAGAGAGAGAGAACCTATTTGTATGTACAGTCTTTGAACAGAGGTGGAAGAAATGGAGAGTTCCGTGCTTCAGGGATGGGGACAGTGGCTGGAATAGGGAAGAGGGAACATCTTGTTTTGTTATAAATGGGTTGATGACGTTTGACTTCTGAACCACATTAGTGTTCATTCAGGAAGATTAATAAAATTTAAATTTAAGACTGTTTAGGGGCTGCGGTGTGCTGAGCGGAAGGGGTTTGCCTAGCATGTGCGAGGCCCTGGGTTCCATCCCCAGCACTGCAAAAAAACAAAACCAAACCCGAAACCTTCCGAGGATGGCGCTACTCTCCCTGCTTTTCAAACAAGGAAACTGAGCTCAAAGGGCCAAGAGACCCCCACACAGAGGGCACAGGGACCGACTTGCTCTGCAGACGTCCCTGCAGTGATTTGCGCTTGGCCTCTGCCTCCTCTGGGAGCTGCTAGGGAGCAGGGAAGGTGCCCACCCTGCTCTCCAGCCCCAGGGCCTACATGGGAGAGGGGGACGCTGTCTCAGCCACTGCAGGGCTAGCCCTCGGCTGCCCTCCCCAGACGTGGCCCTCACCCCAGGCACAGACAGGACAGAGGGCACCAGGCAGCATCACTGTGGACAGCAGGAGGAACTGCCCAGTGCCAGCTAAGAAGCTGCTCAGACAGTCATGGCGCAGGGCCCCGGGCACGCTGGTGGCTCTGGGAGGCCCCAGGTGACCTCAGAAAAACCTGTGGGCTCTCAGTCACCAAAAAGCTTCCCCAGCAAACACACCTCACTGGTGTTGGCAATGGGCTGCTGGAGGACAGAAAGCCCCGCGAGACTCCACTGGCCTCGCTGGCTGCCCACCCCCCTGTTCCCTCCCTGGGCCATGTCCATTCCCTATCATTAACCACGGTCACCAGCACCACTCCACCCAGAGCACTGGGGACCCTGACACACAGACAGGGGCCACGGTGATACCGGGAGCACTCTACTCCACATGCAGACGCTGACTCCAGCACCTCATACAAACCCACTGCACCCACACAGCTAACCAGACCCTGAGAGGCCCAGTGGCATGTCTGCTGTCACAGCCAGCACAGCAGCCTCGGGAGCCCATGCTCTCAGCGACTTCTGAGACCTCCACTGTCCCCCAACACCCAAACAGCACCCGTGTCCTACCTGCTATAGCCTGCTTCGTAAAGAAACTGGGGCACCTGCGTGGTCTTCCCGCTGCCAGTCTCTCCACACACTATGACAATGGGGTGGTCGGCCACCGCCTCCATGATCACTTGCTCTTCAGAGAGGATCGGGAGTTTGAGCCGCTCTTCCTGGTGGGAGAGAGGGGTCAGCACAGGGGCGGGGCTGCAGGACAGGACACGAGAGCACAGGCAAGGCATTTGTGGCACATTTGCCAAGCCAGAATGGGGCCCTGAGAGCTGGGCTGAGGGCAGAGCCGTGGTCCCCAGTCCTTACGTGCCTGCCAGGCTCAGTCACCCTTCCCTTCCCTCCACATTAGCAAGTCCCAGCACCTGCATCTCAGGCGAGCGGTTCACGGGGACGAACACTGCTGGCCTCGCTAGGGGCCTGGGCAAGTTGGAGGCCGATTCCTGAGAGGCAGCAAGCAAGGGAGCAGGCGCACTGGCTGCAGGGGACTGCTGGCTGGGCGCAGGGCTCTCGTCCCCAACCCCCACTGTGGCTGGCGGCACATGTGCTGTGGTGGTCCTTGCATTGGCTTCATCAGGCTCAGAATCTCCCGATGACTCAGACTCGTCCTCTGAGGGCCAGCGGTGCCGCTTCCGGTGGGCCCCGTCCAGGCTGCTGATCTTCTGCTGACCAGGGGCTGCCGCTTCATTGGACTTCCTGCCGAAAAGCAGAGAATTCAGGTGCAGAAGCCTCGGTCATGGGCTAACTATGGGTGCGGATCCAGAGGCCACATCTCTTTCCACCTCAGGGTCACTGTACCTGCTGTTCCCGATCCCAGAAACACTTTTCTTTTTTTGTACCAGGGATTGAGCTCAGGGATAGTTAATCACTCAGCCATATCCTCAGCCTTTCTGATTTTGAGACAGGGTCTGTGTTACGTTGCTGAGGCTGGCTTTGAACTCATGATCCCCTGGCCTCAGCCTCCCGGGTCGCTGGGATTACAGGCATCTGCCCAGCCCTGAAACATCCTTCCTGCAGACAACTTCTTCCCCTCGCTCAGTCTCGCTCGAAGGTAACCCATCAGGGAGACAGCCCGTGACCAGAGCTCATGCGCCCTCCCTCGCCCTCTGCCTCCTGTCCCTGCACTATCACCAATAGAGACGCACTCATCAATGACTGCCCACCCGCCCCTACTGGTGTCAGCGCCTAAAGGAGAGGGAACTCATTTCTGTGTGCTGCTCTATCTTCCCGGTGCCTGGAGAGAGCCTGGGACATTGCCTGCGCTCAGTGAACAGCAGGGCTCACAGGCACGGCCAGGGCGTGAGAACGCAGTGTGGGGTACAGGTGGGGACAGCACAGGGCCACTCTAAGGTGGGCCGCTGGCAGAACGTCAGCCTCTCCACGGCCAGTGGGAGCCTGGATTCGAGGGTGAAATCCCCTTGTCATGTGAATATCCTCTCCCCACGATTCATGCCTGCCTGGGACCTCAGAGGACGACCTCACTTGCAACCAAGGCCCTTGAGCTGCAGTGAAGTTTACGTGCAGGCGTGGCCGTCACAGGGACACACTGCCATCCTGTGCATCGCAGGACGCTCAGCACCTTGGAGACTGCACACCTGCGAGCCCTCCTGGGGCTCACTCACTCTTTGCTGTGGTACATGCGGTCCCCAGTGCCCAGCCGGGACGTGGTGTAGAAGAGCTTCATCTCCGCCTCCGACACCTGCACTTCGCTCAATCTCTGGAGCATCTCCGCTCGCTGAGAAAGGAAAGGAGGACGTCAAACAAGTGGCTTCGTGACCCTCTCCACAGAAGGGAAGGCAGACCACCAGGAGGCCCTTGGCCTGGCCACACCTGGTCTCCCTGGACACAAGCCGCAATGCCGCTACTGCCCTTTGTGCAGACCCACAGGCAGCGCCGGGGTGCAGCACAGGCTCTCTGCATGGGGACAGAGGACAACGGTTGTCCAGATGTCAATCAACGGAACACCAAACAAACATGGCCTGTTCATAGGACGCAACACTGCACTGCTGTCCTAAGGAAGGGACGGCTGTGTATGGCAATGTGACCTGGTCCCCGGGCTGCCCTGCCTGATGCAGGGCACAGGGTCTTTCACTTGGGTGAGAGTCACATGAGTTGTTCCTTTATTGTTTTTTAAATTATACCATATCCTTCCTCTACTTTATGTACACTTCACAGCTAAAAAGAAAGCTGGGCGTGGTGACGCACGCCTGTAATCCCACCGACTCGGAGGCTGAGGCAGGAGGATGGCAAGTTTGAGTCCAGTTTGTGCAACTTAGAGAAAACTGTGTCTCAAATAAAAAGGGCTGGGAAGCAGCTCAGTGGTGGAGCACTTGCCTAGCATGTGGGAGGTCCTGGAAAAAACACAGAACAATGGGAGGAACAGGAAATACAAGGGAGAGGAACAGGAAACAAGGGGGAGGAAGCAGGCTTCTAAAGGACACCTCTGGAGGACAGCCCTCTCTCTGAATGCACACCAGCGCTCTCTCAAGTGAACACCTGGTCCCAGGTGCAGAGGCTCTGCCAAGGATAAAGGGCCTCTCAGGAAGCTGCCAACAGGACTCTCCACCAGCACTGCAGGCGCTCTGGGCCGGATGGCTGCCGCTGCTCTGGGCATGCGGGCTCGTCAGCAGCACCCAGACCTCCCCCACCAGGTGCCAACTGCACCCCAAGTTGTTGCCATCCATGAAACTGGGGCAAACCACTGTTCTAGACCCAAATACAACTTTGCAGGAAATCTGGAGGGGCAGGAGTGTGTTGACTACATCACAGACAAAAAATCTTAATCCAGGCCACAGGAAAACTGTGACATGATTTCTTCAACACATTTTGCAAGAGATTTTGGTGGGGGCGGCATCTATGAGACAAGTGGAAATCTCATCACTTAATGGACATACGTTGACATTTTAAAAATTTAGAAAAAGGATTCAGGCTGGGCATCGTGGTGAAACCTGTAATCCCAGAGGCTCTAGAGGCTGAGGCAGGAGGATGACAAGTTCAAGGCCAGCCTCAGCAAGGCCCTAAGCAACTCAGCAAGACCCTGGCCCAAAACAAAAAATAATAAGGGCTGGGGATGCGGTTCAGCAGTTCAGCGGTTGAGGGCCCCTGGGTTCAATCCCTGGTACCAAACAAACAAATAACAAAAAAAGCTAAGGGTGCTGAGGTCATTTGAAAGGTCATTACTTCAGAGACGCAAACTAAATATCTAGGACTCTACGCACAAAAGGTTGGAAGGTGGCTCCCAAAAGACATGCTCACCTCCTGGAGAAAGTGCTGCTCTCATCTGGATAAAGTGTTTATGATGTAACTAAGGCTCAAGTCCAATCAGGACCACCCAGGTGGCCCAAATCCACAGGCAAGTGTCCTTAGACACACACAGAGGGACAAGAAGACAGACACAGACGCTGGTGTAATGCAGCCAACAAGTCTCCAGAGCCTCAGAGGCAGGAAGCATCCTCCCTGGAAGGCCAGGGAGGGAGGTGGCCCACCACATTTCTGTTATTTTAAGCTATCCAGTGTGTGGTCATTCCTTATGAGCTGGGATTTGCTTCAAAATCACTCAGTGGGGGCTGGAGCAGTGGCTCAGCAGTTACAGCACTTGCCTGGCATGCACAAGGACATGGGTTCAAACCCTAGCACCATGCACACAACTAAGTGTTGGAGCAACAAAAGTCACGTGAAAAAAAATTTTAATTGATTTTCTCTCTCTCACTATCCCTCTCTTAAAAAAAAAAAAAAAATCACTCAGGGGTTGGGAAAGTGACCAGCAGCTGGGATGAGCCAAGACTGACCAGCGGCTGACGACTGTAGGAACTGGCGATGGGCACAGAGCAGCACATTGTCCTTCTGCTTTTGTGTATCTTTGAATTTCCCATTACAAATGTCCTTCCTTCCAAAATATTAAGGGAAAATGGTGGACACTCTCTAAAGCTAAAAATAACACAAATGATTTCTTAAACAAGTGTGCATGCTGACCCACAACTCCCCGGGTAACGTTTGCCTCAACAGATCGGGAAATGGACCCACGGAGGCCCAGACATCAGGCTCTGCAGCTCTGTGTCCAGAGAGGACCACCACCCATGTGTGACTATTTGAATCTTAACTAGAACAAAACCACACTCCCAGATCTTCACCCCAGCTGCCACACTTCAGGGGCTCAGTTGCCACAGGCGACTAACGGCTACTGAGCAGACTGAGCAGATGCAAACCACTTTCCTTACTCTGGAAAGCGCCACTGGACGATCTGCATGCAGACCCCAGCAGCGAGGGGTACCTGGCTCTTCTTCTCCTTCTGCTCTACGATCCTTTGAAGCACTTTCCTCTCCTTCTTGGTCAGAGGCCTCTTCTCCTTCTTGGGCAGGGGAGGGGCCTTGGTCTTCTTTTTCTTCCTTGCAGGCAGAACAAGGGCATTGCTCGCATCCACGCCTTTCAATGTGTCCTTGTCTGAAAAGACAGGCGCGTGTCACCAGTGCTGGAAGCTGGAGAGCGGATGTGCACTATTCACAACACGTCCTTCTGCGGGCGTCTGTCCCCACCTCCCACAGGCCCAGGGCCCCTCTGAGACTCCTGGGCACACACAGGACAAGGGCTCTGAAAGTCAGACTGTTCTCATGAGGCTATGCTGCTCTGTTGAGAGTGCAGAGAAATGAGCCACGGAGCCTGTGTCAGATCCACTTTAAACGCAGGGTTGGAAAGGATAAACCGGGAGTAATCCCAGTGACCTGGGAGGCTGAAGGCTTAGGGCCTCACTTAGTTGCTAAGGCTGGCCTTGAACTTGCAATCCTCTTGCCTCAGCCTCCTGAGCCACTGGGATTACAGGTGTGTGCCACCACGCCTGGCCTGAGCATATGCTTGTACATATGCATTGTTGTATTTCAAGCTTCTCAACCTTCATTTACAACATGGCAAAATCAAATGATATACTAACAAAAGCTCTTTGGGGGGCTGGAGTGGTGGCTCAGCCGTTACGGTGCTTGCCTGTCATGTGTGAGGACAGAAGTTCAAACCCCAGCACCACCACATACACAATAAAGTGTCAGAGCAATGAAGGCCACAATTGTTAAGAATGTAAAAGGGTCCTGAGACCAAAAGATCTGAGATCTACTGGGCTGTAGAAGAAAACACAGAGGATGTGGTAAAAATAAGGGAGCAGGGGAGATGCTAGATGGGTGGTCCCGAAGGCTCTACAAAGCTGGCGTGGTGTTCTGGTAAGGTCACTCTGGCTTCTGAGAAAGCTGGGATTCGTGGAGACGTCTTGTTCTGACAAACAACCTTCCCCAAATCTCTAGGTCCATAGCCACACTGCTGATGGCCCAGCTTCAGCTGTGGGCTGGTGGTCTTCGGCCCCCTGGGAGGCATGGTCCTGACCCATGGCTGCTTTTATGAGAGCTGATGCCTGCCCTGGAGACGGTAGGACAAGCAGCAAATACACTCCTGGGCCCCGGCTCACAGCCCAACAGCCATTAAAAGGACGCACCTTACCTCAGCTTCCAGACACCACATGTGCCTCACTCACGCACCCCAGACACCCAGCGCATCATCAGACCCAGTGTGCTCTCACGCAGCTTGCCAGGCGACATTTGGAAGCCCCATCCTGCAGTCAGCCAATAAATTCATTTCTTTTCTGGTCCCAGTAAGCCAGCCTGATACTTTCTTGTTGGAGCTGTCTCCTTTCCCAAGTGGAGACCCCAATAAAGGTTTTGCCTCTGTATGAGTACTCATGTGACTTAATTTCAATTTTACAGTCATCGAGTTAAAGCTCCTGGTGTCCCACATAAATGGACACGTGTCACACCCCCATAATTTTCTGTTTTGATAGTTTCAAAACATTCTTATCATAGTAACAAATATAGTTTCCTAAAATACCACCCCCCCAAACTCTGACAGCTGGTGGGTGGTGACTACCACAGTCCCACTTCACAGCTATGAAAACCGAGGCACAGGGGCTCTACCTGAACCCCTGACCTATCTGTGCAGCTCTGCGGATGGAATTTAGACTTCCAAATACCCTCCCTAACACACTTTCCTATACCCTCACTGTCTTCAGGTACAAGGCAGTGTGGAAGACTGGTGGGTCCTGGAAAGCAGTCTCCTCCATTGGCTCTCCCCCTACCCCATCCCTGGCATCTTTCCTGAGGCCTAATTCAGTCTGGCCCTTGGGAGGGACACATAAATGGCTGGAACAGGAAGACACCTGCTCAACTGTTTTAGCCCACTCTCCCCTGACCCCCACTGCCTCCAGCTGAGGCCCATCCTCAGCGCTAACCCAGTGTCTTGCTGAACCCAAGCAGCAGCTGACACAGGTGGTGAATCCTCCATGCAGGTTCCAAGACAATCTCCCTGCTCTCCTCCCGCCTCATTTCCCTCTCCTCTGAGGCCATTCCCTCAGCGAGCCAATCCAGGTGTATGACTTTAAGCAAACATCATCTACACACAGATGATCCCCAAATTGATCATCTCTGCTGGAACTTGCCTCTCTAGAGCACCACTCAACAGTTGCTTACCTTTCCTGCTTGGACATCTCATAGGCCCCCAAAGCACTCAGTCACGTCCAAAACTGGGTTCATGGTGTTCCCCCTAAGCCCACCTCCTTCCTCTGCCACATTCCTGTTCCAAGAACCAAGTGTCTCCTAATCCTTCCTCCTCATCCTCCCTTCACCCTCACTGCTTTTTCTCAACACAGCAGCTAAAGTGAGGCTGTCAACACTGAAGTCCATGTCCTGCGTGTATCCTCTGCTCCAGACTTTCAATGGCTCCCTCTAAAAAACCCCATTTGTCACCATTACACTCTAGGCCTTATATATCCTGGCCCCCACTCAGGCCCCCTGACCCCTTTGGATCTCGTAACACATTCTTTGCAAGGCGTTCCCTAGCGACCCACCCCATCACTTCTGCTTCATCTCCTTAGCACGCACAAAACATCCCGCCTACTTTACTGTTTATATCTTTGCCTGTCTCCGCCCACAAGCACGGAGCTCAGGGATCTCCAGTGCCTAGAACAGCGTCCGGCCCATACCCGACGCCTCCACTAACGCGGAGTCTGCAGTGTTAATGAGCCCGGCGCTGAGGAGACAAACAGGGGCTGAAAGCAACAAATGTGGAGGTCGCTGGCAAGAAGCTCATAATCGAAGTCAAAAACTCTCCCCGTTACCATACTAGAGAGAAACCCCAGGCACTGTCCCCTACTCACTGTAAACACTAGCTGTCACTGCCCCTCCGTTGGGCCGTGTGGAATGGGCGCTCCTTACCCATGCTGGTGGCGAGAAGGGCAGGGGCCCGAGCCCACCCACCAGTCCAGAGGGCGAGGCGCGGGGGCAACCCGGCAGCCCGGGTCCCAGTGCCTTACCCTGTAGCTCCAGCCGCACCGCGGGCGGGGCAGGGGCGCCCTTCGAGGGCTCGGGGCCCGCCTGCAGGCGCCCCTTGAGGTTGTACCGCCGGCGCAGCTTGCCCATGGTGCCTCCGTCCCGCCGGGCCTGCGCCGCGACTCCAGCCCAGCCCACGTGGGCGCCCAGGCCACCGTAAGCCGCGAGACTTCCGGGTTTCGCTATCGCGAGAGCTGGAACTGACTGGGTCGCGGAGAGGCGTGGCTGGAGGCGGGACTCACGAAGAGGCGGGTCCGCGTCGGCGTAGGGGCGGGGCCGTGAGAGAAGGGCGGAGCCTGCAGTCCCGGAGGGGCGGGAGAGCAGAGTTGGAGCCCGCGAGCTTCCGCAGGTGCAGGCTGGGTCCCAGCGTCTGAACTGTGTTCGGCTGGCCAGGTTGTGTGTTCTTTCTGACACTAGGGGAATTGAACCTAGGGGAGCTTTACCTCTGAGCTACATTTTCCAACCCCTTGACCTTCTTTTTATTTTTAATTTTTGAGACTGGATCTCAAAATTTTGCATGCACCCTTCTTGGATTGGGGTTGTGGCTGAGTGGTAAAGGGCTTACCCAGCACACATAAGGCCCTGGGTTCGATCCCCTGCACCACCTGAAAAAAGAAAAAAAAATGACAACCTTTTTTATGTGAGTTTTTGCGGTGTTGGAGATTGAATTTAGGGCTTACGCACATGCCAGACAAACACTACCACCAAGCTACATCGTCAGCCCTGCTGTTTCCTTTTAAAATAAAAGCTTGCCCTCAATACAAACTACCCCTGTTTTGCTGATCTGCATTTTCTGATATTTCTATAAGAACTGTGCATTAATTGCATAGAAAGCTTGCACGAAATATTTCCATCACAGGCAGATAGAGAAGATCTAAAACAAGTCATCTATTAGTTTAAAATTCTCATTGCTGGGGCTGGAGCTGTGGTGGCTCAGCATTTTCGGCGCTTGCCTGGCAAGCACAAGGATCTGGGTTCTAAACCCCAGCACCACGTACACAACTAAGTGTTGGAGCAACTGAGGCCATGTGAAAAACTAAATAAAGTTGTTTCACTCTTTCTCTGTCTCTCTCACTGTCCCTCTCTCTTTAAAAAAAAGAAATTTAAAAAAATTCTCATTGCTGTTGGGTGGTGGCACATGCCTGTAATCCCAGTGACTAGGGAGGACTTGGGAGGATTTTAAGTTGGCAATTTAGCAAGACCCTGTCTAAATAAAAAATAAAAAGGGCTGGGGAGGTAGCTCAGCGGTAGAGCACCACTGGGTTCAATCCCCAGTAGAGAACAATATAAACAAACAAATAATAAAATAAAATTCTATTACTGCATCATGTTTGTCTGTGATGTTCTAGGAAGTGACATTTTCTGAGCCCTGTGATTATCTTGCAAATACAACAGATATATTGTACCACATTTGTCTGCTAAAAGCATTAATTATTAAGAGCAAATATTTAAATTATATCACAAAGGGGGTGAAGCTAAGTTATATCACAAAAAGGTGAATTGGACGCTATTTTGGAATTTTAGAAAGAATAAAATTATTTTTGAAAATTGCCCTCTAGTGCTGAGGATGTAGCTCAGTGGTAGAGTGATTGTCTAACACCCTCAAGGTCCTGAGTTCCATCCCCAGCACCCTAAAATACCAAGCCAAATAAAAACACTGCCCCAAGAGCTGGAAGGGGCGGGAGTTGGGGGGAGAGGGGATGGTTAATGGATACACAGGTGCGATTAGATAAGAGCAATAGGGTCCAACAACAGTAGAGCAACCTGGTTGACAAGCATGGTTTAACTGTATATTTTGGGGCTGGAGAGGTGACTCAGTGGTTGTGGTGCTTGCCCAGCATGCGTAAGTACACAGGTTCAAACCCCAGCACCCACATACACAACTATCGGAGCAATGAAAGCCATGTGAAAAACTCAATTAAAATTGATTCTCTCTCTCTCTCTCTCTCACTGTCCTTCTCTCTTAAAAAAAAAGCAACTGTATATTTCCAAATAGCTAAGAGAGAATTTGGAACGTTTTCCAGAACAAAAAAATGATAAATGTGATAATGGATATACCAATTGCCCTGAGCTGATCACCATGCTATACCCTATAGATACATACAATGTGGCACTGGGGACCCCTGAAGCCAGGAGCTATGTTCCCAGCCCCGAAAAGAAGAGAACTGGGGAAAGAAAAAAGCAGGAAGTAGTATATTCTCCCATATTTTCTTCTATAATTTTCTTTTTTTTAGGGCTGAGGACCAAACTCAGGGCCTTGCGTGTGCTAGGCAAGCACTCTGCCACTGAGCTAAATCCCCAACCCCTTCCTCTATAATATTTTATAAACAATATTTGCAGTGATGGGGATTGGCCCGGTGCATGCTAGGCCAGTGCTCTATCCACCGAGCTACATCCTTGGCCCCTGTCATGTATTATAAAGGATTAACTTCCAGAAGGTATAAAGCACTTCGTAGAACTCAAGGACATACGTGGACGGATCTCAGAAAGTTGAACAAGGGAGACCGACCACCACAAAGTCATACTGCCTGATCCATTTGCGTAAAGTTTAAAGGCATGCAGATGACTCCCCTAAATTTGGAGAGGGACATAGTAGTGAAGGGGAGGGGACAAAAGGAGGCTTTCTGGGGAGCTACTGATGTTCATGTTGTTTCCTTTTTTCCTTTAATATTGTATCCATGGAAATCACACACTCCATCACTGAGCTTGAGCCCCAGCCCGCCTGAATCCCACTCCCCAACCTTTTCAAATCTCATTTTTAGCCAGAGTCTCATTAAGTTGCTGAGGCTGGCCTCCAACTTGCCATCCTCCAACCTCAGCCTCCAGAGTTGCTGGGATTAAGTCTGAGCAGGGCTCTGACTGACCGAAGTTTTTATAGCATGGGAATAGGGTCTGGGGGCTGGGGTGGGTGGTGACAAGCTATGGGAGAACGAGGAAGGGAAAGCTGTGAACAAAGGAGACCTTGCTATGCAGAGAAAGTTTTCAGGAGGAACAGGCAGAATGGGGGCTAGTCTGTGGCAAAGCCCATGAGGACAACTCCGGGATTGGGCAAGTGAGTTCCTTCCAGGCCCCTCCTTGCCTTTGCTCTTCCCCAGGTTTCTTTGATAGGCTTGATGCGTAAACCCAAGTGGCTTATTTTGCCGAGTTATTTTCTGGACTTCTTCAGATGCACAGAGTCTTCCTGTCGCACTTGGTTATCATGGTTCTTAAATCTTTAAGATCAATAACCCCAAGTTCCTGCCCCTTTCAGGCTATTTACATATTGAGGAAGCTGGGGGGTAGAGTGAGCCATAGTTCCTGTAAACCGGGTTAGTCCCTAGCCGCCTCTAGGTTCGGGTTCAGCGCGCCTTAGCTCAGATCCTAGCTGGCAATGATGTTTCCTGAACCGACTGACGGCCCAATCAAATCTGGAATCGGCCCCTCCGTTTCCAGGCCCCTCCAACCTGCACCTCCTGGGTTTAGTCTCATCGCCTGAACCTGTTATTTCAAAAGAAGGGGTGCGAAGTGACTTTCCGGTTCTTGCTTTTCCTCCTCGCACATTAGTCGCACTTTTCTATTAACAATTTTCCCTTCTCAACTACTTTGTGACTGTGAATGAACTGCATTCAGGAAGGATGGGAGGACTGAAGGATGCTCCTAGCGCCAGCATGGGTACCATGGCCCTGAATGCAGGGAGATATATGAACGTATGTTCACGTTTTCTAACGAGTCGCTGCCATTCTTGGCTGTTGCAAGTTTTGCCGACTGTGGGTGCTTTTTGCGGTAGTTAAAAAATACGCGGCCCCAGGAGGCGTAGGCGGGGCACCCCGGTGGGCGGGGCGGGAGCGGCGTGGGCGGGGCCGGGCCCTGCGCGGGGCGGGGCAGGTGCGCGGCGGCGGGAGCGGCGGCGGCAGAGGCGGGCAGCAGCGCGCAGAGGCGCAGCGCGCGGCCGTAGCGCGCTATCGCGGTCCGGGCCAGAGCCTCCGCGGCCTCACCCCGCACCGTGACCTGCACTCGCCGGCCGAGCATGGGCGCGTGTGTCTGGGGCGGGCCCCGGGCCCGGAGCGGGCTGCTGCTGCTGCTGCTGCTGGGGCTGCTGGCCCCGGGCGCGCAGGGGGCGCGGGGCCGCGGCGGCACGGAGAAGAACAGCTACCGCCGCACCGTCAACACCTTCTCGCAGAGCGTCAGCAGCCTGTTCGGCGAGGACAACGTGCGCGCCGCTCAGAAGGTGGGCGCCCGGCCCGCGCCCGCGGTCACCTTGCGGAGTCTCCGCGCACCTGGCGGCGGGGCCGGGCTGGGCCGTGCGCGGCCTCCAGGGGGCCTGCGGGACCTGGAGAGGGGAGGGCGGGCCCGGCCTGCCGCCTGCAGCGCTCGGGGCCCGGTGGGCGGCCGGCCGGCCGGGGTTGGGGCCCTCGCCCGGGCGCCCGGCTCGCCGCGCGTCTCCTTGGACCTTGCCCCGAGGGCGGCGCGCGGGGCCTCGCGGGGCTGCGCTGACGCCGCCGCGCGCCCGCTCATTCATTCGTCGCGTTTGAATGGGCCCCTGTGAGCCAGGCGCCCAGCCCGCCCCGGGTCGCCTGCCAGCCCTCGCGGCCGCGCGCTGCAGCCTCCCCGGCACCCCGGGCCCTCGCCCGCGCTGCCAAGACCCCCGGGCCGGCTTCTGCTGCACAGGGGAACGGGGCGCCGTGCGCGTGCCTGTTGCTTTGGGAAGCCGAGCTCCTATGTGTTGCAGGGCCTTTCACTTTGAGCCTGGTGTTTACCTTGGGGCTGCTGGGGAGCCTGGAGTCCCAGGAGGAGCTCTCCCCACCCCTCGAGCTGGGGAGGGGATAAATGCCCATTTATGCCAGAGCCGGACAAAGGAGAAGTTAATGGGACGGTTGCTTGTGGTGAATTCCTTCTTGCAGCTAACCTTGGGTTTAGGAGTAGAGAGAAGTTTAGGTTCAAGTTGTGACTTTACCTCTTACAAGTGGGATGGTCTTATGCAAGAGGCTTCATTTTTTAATTTTTTTGGTACTAAAGATTGTACAGCTATGTATAATCTGATCCCTTTATTATTATTTAAATTTTTAGACAGTCTAAATTGCCTAGGCTGGCCTTGGACTTGCGATCCTCCTGCCTCAGCCTCCTGAGTAACTCCAAGCCCTGCGGTGACTTCAGGTTCCTCAAGCCTCAGTTTCTTTATCTGTTAAATGGGAATCGTAATAACACTCCTTCCTGATGTGTTTGTAGCTGTGAATAGTCAATACCTTCCTGGCCACAGTCACGGCCAAGTTAGTCAGCTATTGGTATTTCCTCCACATTGCAACTCAACATTTTTTAGCCCTGCAGTAAAAACTTTAGGATTGAAAAAAAAAAAAAAAAGATCCTTGAGGTGGATCGCTAAAAGAACATTAAAAACTCAAATCAGTTTGCCTGAACTTTCTTATTCAGTTAAATGAAAGCAAGGTTAATTAGTGAAGTCTGCCCACCCTGTCCTCTGGGTGTGTGGCACCTTTTGCAGAGGTTGTGGACCAGTGACTTCCTGCTATGGGACATGGCCAAGAAGGGAGGAAGAGGCTTATCCTGTGCAAGTCCAGGATAAGCCCAGGGAACTCCGTGTCTCAGCTGATACTTCCACATAAGCATCTAAGGTCAGCCCAGTTGAAATTCAGAATATTTAAGAATTTCTGCCTGTATCAATAAAATAACAGTAGGTGCATGCCTATAATCCCAGCAACTTGGGAGGCTGAGGCAGGAGGATCGCAAGTTTGAGGTCAGCCTCAGCAACTTAGGCCCTAAGCAACTTTTTGCTTAGACCTTGTCTCAAAATAAAATAAAAAAAGGGCTGGGGATGTGGCTCAGTGGTTAAATGCCCCTGGGTTCAATCCTCAGCACCAGAAAAAAAAAAAATCCTCCCAATACTGTATTTTGACAAAGAGCCTGAGAATCCGGCGTTTCGAGCTCCTTCTGGGGTAACCAGGGTTTGTATCTTTGATAGAGATGATAATGCCAATCAAGTCTGTTAAAAGCTTTAAAAATCTGCTAAAAGCTGCCCAGGTGCCAGTACCCTTTTTTTTTTTTAAATACTGGGGATTGAACCCAGGGTGCTCCACCACTGAGTTACCTCCCCAGCCCTTTTCGTTTTTATTTTTCGTTTTGAGACAGAGACTGCCCTTGAATTTGTGAACCTCCTGCCTCTGGTGTGCACCGCTGTGGCTGGTAATTGCCGAATGCTTTCACAGAGAAAGCTGTTTAATTCCTTGTTCTTGGTGCTGGGGATCGAACCCAGGGCCTTACACAGGCCCTTGCTGAGCATGTGCTCTGCCTCTGGGCTGCGTCCCTGGCCCTCATTAATTCTTCCAGCAGCCTTGTGAGGTAGGTACTGTTCACAGGTGGGGAAGCAGGCACAGCGTGGGGAACGTGCTGCCCGTCAGGGTGAGTGGCGGAGCCAGGACTTGGACCCAGGCGAAGTGGGTCTCGCTCCCACCTTGTCCTGTCCTGATCCTTCCCTGTCCCCTGGTCAGTGCATCCTCAGTAAGTGGCTGACTTATTTCCTGCAGATGGGTGTAGCCCTGATGATTTTGTTAATTTTAATGAGAGGAAAACGGGGTCCGCTAGCAAACACAGGTTTCAGTGTGTCTAGTATCTGTGTGTACTGTTTAGATCCAGACCTGCTTTGTGGCTCGTGAAGTTTGAGGATGTTTAAAGAAACACCCCACTTTCTAATCCAGGACTTGTCTAAAGTGCACCTGCTAGCAGCATGGACCTTGCTCTCCAGCAGACCTGGTTTGAATCCCAGCTCCGCCCCTTGCTAGCTCGGTGACCTTGGACTAGTTGCTTTACCTTTGTGCAAAGAGATAAGTGGGGAATGAAAGTGATGGATTAGGTTATCGCCAAATCAGGCACTGCATAATTGCCAGATCAATGGGAGGGAATATTTGCATATGAAAAGGACTTGTCTGGTAGGAGTTGATGGGTGCTTCAGTAGCTGTGAGTTTAAGGAGATGTGTGTGCATTCATTCACCTGAAAATCATAGAGGACTGGGGGTGTAACTCAGCGGTAGGGCAAGTACTGTCCATGCAAGTGTTAGAAATAAAATTATTAAAAATCCTGAGGTGCTGTAAGAAAGTCAAACCCATGCCCAGCAGTGGGTGAGCAAGGCAGACTCTACTTCTGTAGAAGGGCACAATCGCAGAGGGGATCCCAGAGCAAGCACACTGGCGGGCAGCCACCAGCTTATCTGTCCAACCTGACGCAGTCCTGCCCTTCACTCTGATTGGAGGAGCTCAGGAGTGCGATCGGAGTGATTGGCTAATATAAAATTGGGGTGGGTACAGAAAAGAGCTCTGGGTATAATGGGGTATCTGACAAGGAGTTTATAAACAGATTATCTCTGACCACAGGGTTCCCAGCCTCAGATGGCTTCCTTTTATATGGGAACCTTGAGACTGTATTCTGAAAATGGACCACCAGACTAACTATTTCTCACAATAGGGCCCTGGGTTCAATCCCCAGCACCCAAATAAATAAGTAAATAATTATCCAACACCTGCTATGTGTACATTATCAATACACTTTTCACAGTAGCCGGAAGGTGGAAATATCCCAAATACCTGTCTGCTGATGAGGGAATGGACAGGTCTGGCTTCTCCGTGCCACAGAATGTGGCTCAGAATGAGAAGGGATGGGACACGGTGTGGGTGAACTGTGAAGGCAATAAGAAGCCAGACCGGACCCAACGTCCCTGCAGCCCGTGATTCCATTTAAATGAACTATCCAGGGCTGGAGCAGTGGCTCAGCGGTTACAGCGCTTGAGGACGTGGGTTCAAACCACAGCAGCACTTACACAATGAAGTGTCTGAGGAATGAAAGTCACATGAAAAACTAAAGATTGCTTCTCTCTCTGTCCCCTCTTTCTTAAAAAAAATAAAAATAAATTATCCAGATGAGGAAGATCCACAGAGACATGAGATTAATATTTGCGGGGACCGGGCTTTATTGATGTGGGGTTTCCTTTGGGGTGATGGAAGTCTTGGATAGGTAGTGGTGGCGGCTGTACAACACGGTGTGCTTAATGCCACTGAATTGTGTGCATTACAATGGTTAAAACGAGCCAGGTGGCACGGTGGCACACACATGTAACCCCAGCCATGGCGGAGGCTGAGGCAGGAGGATCGCAAGTGTGAGGCCAGCCAGCATTAGCAATTTAGCAAGACCCTTTCTCGAAATAATAAATAGAAACAGGGGTCTGCGTGTGTAGCCGAGTGATTGAGTGAGTACCCTTGGATTCCATCCCTAGTAGCAAAAAATAAAAATAAAAAAAAGCCTTAACATGGTCAATTTGTAGTTGGGCATATTATTTTACAAGTAGGTATGTTATTTCACAGGTAGGTGTATTTTACCAGTTTTTTTTTTTTTTTTAAATGAGGGCTGGAGAGGTGGCTCAGGGGTAGAGAGCTTGTGTGGCATGCCCAAGGACCTGGGTTTGATCCCCAACACTAGGTGGAGGACAAACAAAAACCAGATGAAAAAATAAAATTAACTCTCACACTCTAAAAATATAAAAAGTAAAAAAATATGAAGGCAGGGCTGGAGCGGTAGCTCTGCAGTTACAGCGCTTGCCTCGCCTGTGCAGGGACACGGGTTCGAACCCCAGCACCTTGTACACAATAAAGTGTCGGAGCACCGAAAGCCACATGAAAACCTAAATAAAATTGATTTTCTCTCTCTGTCTCTCTCTTTCTCTCTCTGTCTCTCTCACTGTTCCTCTCTCAATTAAAAAAAAAAAAAAGGCAGAGGAGCCAAGCCTTAAAAAAAAATAATATTGTGGAGCCCAAGCCAGACCAAATGGTCATTCTCGGGGGCTTCCGTGGGTGGCAGTGAAGAAGCTGGAAATAATTGATTTCAGAGTGACGGCCATTACCGAGGTGGTGGCATTGGGGGGCGATTTTTTTTTTTTTAAAGCAAGTTTATTTATTTTTAAAGAGAGAGGGACAACTTTATTTAGTTTTTCACATGGCTTTAGTTGCTCCAACACTCAGTTGTGTACGTGGTGCTGGGGTTTGAAACCGGGTCCTTGTGCTTGCCAGGCAGGCGCCAAAACCGCTGAGCCACCGCTCCAGCCCGGGGGCGGGGGGCGATCTTTCCTTGGGCTTAGTGTACGCCATGCGGTTCTGAGTGAGGTTCTGTTGTTCTGTTCAGAGACGAGGAAGTGGAGGCACAGAAGGGTGAATTTCTTGCCCACAGTTCAGCTGATTAGTGGCAGAGCCCTGGCAGCGCCCGCCATGACCTCTGCAGACTTGCAAGTATCTGAAAAGGACCGCTAGCGAAGAGCAGGCCCTGAAGGAGGAGGAGCCCGTGGGGGAAGAGCCCAGCCCTGTAGTGGAAATGGCTATGGGTGGGCAAGGGCAGCCTGCCAGGTCCTGGGGGCCCCGGGGTCCCACTAAGTACACTAGCTGGTACCAGAACAGCGTTGCAAGGAGCCCTGAGGACTGAGCTCAGGGAAGAAGAGGCAGGGGCTGTAGGCGTCGAGCCAGGGGCCTGAGTTGGCAGCAGCGCTGGGACACTGGGCTCTTGGGTGGTCAAATTTGCAGACCATCTGGGTCTCTGGGTGCAGGGAGATGGATCTGGGCTGATGAGGAGGGGGCGTTTTGAATGCTAACCTGTGGAACTTCTTCCTTCATTTCAGATAGTTTAGAAAGTCTGCTTCCTGTCCCTGACTCCATCTGCCATCGCCTCTCCCAGGCAGGCGGATCCTCCGAGCAGATGTAAACCTGGACACTTATCGGTCCTGCCCCCTGGTTTGTTTATGTGTCACTACCCACACTCTTGTGCACCTTTTTTTAAAGCCTTTTTTTTTTTTTTTAAGAGAGGGACAGAAAATCAATTTTGCTTAGTTTTTCATGTGGTCTTTGTGATTCAATGCAGTTGTGCATGTGGTGCTGGGGTTCGAACCCGTGTCCTTGCACACACCGTTAACCACTGAGCCACCCCTCCAGCCCTGCTTAATACATTTTCAAGACCAGACCTCATCAGCACAGAAAGCTTAGCTCAGTTCTCTCTGAAGGGCTGAAGAGAGCAAGTCCTCGTAAGGACCCTGGGAAGGCCTTTCTGTGCCCACTCTGGCGTGCGCTAAGGCAAGTTCATCTGTGAACTGTTGGGGTGGGGTTGTCGAGTCCGAGGTTCTGTGCGTTTCTTTAAACTCAGAATTAAGGTCTAACTGCTGAACTTCAGCACGGGTCCGTCCACAGCATAATGGGTTGCCACACGCTGAACACGCTTTATGTGGCCAGGTGCAGATCTGGAAGTCCCTTGGAGTTCCTGCAAGGTCACCCCTGTCTCAGCGTCTATCAACTTGGTTTTTTTCTGCTTCTGTCTTTTGCACTCAGCGCCAACCCCACTTTTTTTTTTTTTTTTAAGAGAGGACAGTGAGAGAGAGAATCAGGGTTTTTTTTGTTTGTTTGTTTGTTTTTTAGTTTTTCACATGGCTTTCGTTGCTCTGACACTTAGTTGTGTGCGTGGGTTGCTGGGGTTTGAACCTGTGTACTTGCGCATGCCGGGCAAGCACCATAACCACTAAGCCACTGCTCCAGCCCCTTGTTTTTCTTTTCTTTCTTTTCTTTTTTTTTTTTTTTAAGAGAGAGACAGTGAGAGAGAAAGACAGAATCAAATTTTACTTGGTTTTTCCCTTGACTTTCGTTGCTCCGTGACTTCGTTGTGTACGTGGTGCTGGGGTTTGAACCCGAATCCTTGTGCATGCCAGGCAAGCGCTGAGCCACCACTCCGTGCCCCCACTTAGGTTTTTAACATTGAGAGATGTGACTTCAGTTGTCCCCTGAAGCTGGGAGGGCGCCTTGCATACCCCTCGAGGAGCTGCGCCCCTGAACTTGGGTTTTGTCTCCTTTGCTCTCCTGCTGTTCTGTGAGCGTTCACTCTTTGTTCGGAAGAGGCTGCTGATTTTGCTCTTTGCCAGAAAGCGTTTTGAGCAGGGCAGCTGCACACTGCAGTGCTTTTTCTCCCAGTCACATTTTATTTATTTATTTATTTATTTCTATTTTTTAAAGAGAGAGGGACAGTGAGAGAGACAGAGAAAGAGAGAAACAACTTTATTTGGTTTTTCACGTGGCCTTAGTTGCTCCAACACACAGTTGTGTACGTGGTGCTGGGGTTTGAACCCGGGTCCTCGCGCTTGCCGAAACCGCAGAGCCACCGCTCCGGCCCTCGCAGTCACGTTTTAACCTGTCCGCCGAGGTCAGTGGACAGGGCGCCTGCAGGACAGCCCTTGTCCCAGGTGCAAGGGTGCAGGGTGATGCTGTGTGCCCTGCGTACCTGTGAAGACACCGCGGTCTCTGGGGGGAGAAAGGTGGAAGGAACAGAACGGGGATCAGCTGTGAGCTCTTCGTTCATGTTTACCCCCAAGTTTGTTTCTTTCTCTATAAACATACCGTTTTTCTTTAGTTTTGCCGGAACCATTTGGAAGTAACTTGCAGATGTCTCAGCACCTTCTCCTACTGCTGCACCACCCAGGAAACTTAAATTTAGTATAATAGGATTTTGTAAAATGCAGTCCCTGTTCAGATTCTTTGTAGCTTGTGGGGGAAAAAAACAGAAAACTTAGCAGTGAACCCTGTGGGGAGGCGCACACCTGCAATCCCAAGGAGGCCGAGACCGCAGGATCGGGCTGGCGCAGTGGCTTGTGGTTACAGTGCTTGCCCAGCATGCGCAAGTACATGGGTTCAAACCCCAGCACCACGTACACAACTAAGTGTCAGAGCAACAAAAGCCATGTGAAAAGCTCAATAAAAATGGATTCTGTCTCTATCTCTCTCTGTCCTTCTCTCTTTAAAAAAAAAAAATATACAGAAGGCTGATGGTGTCTCAGTGTTACCTCCTGTGTTCTGTCCCCGGTGCCACACACAGTCTGACCTTCAAGGACCGCTGACTGCATTTGGCTCTCACCCCTCTTTAGTCTGACAGTCTCTGCTTTGTGGGAGAGATGTTAGGACATTGTTTCTTTCTGTTTTTTTTTAGAAAGGGATAGCAAGAGAGAATCAATTTTATTTAGTTTTTTGTGTGGTCTTCGTTGTTCCGACACTTGGTTGTGTACGTGGTGCTGGGGTTTGAACCCGCATCCTCGCACATGCCGGGCAGGCACTATAAGGGCCGAGCCACATCTCCAGCCCAGACATTGATGTTCTTGAAGAGAACAGACCAGTTGTTTGTTCTGGGGACTGTTGCTTTATTGAGCTGTAGTAATTTAGTAATTTCAGTCAATTTGCCGAGAGTTCGGTGGTTTTTAGCGTATCCACACCATGATGTGAAGCCTCAGCCGATCTTAGAACCCCGTGCCTGTGAGCAGCCGCTCCTGGGCTCCCCTAAGCTGCCGCCTGTGTGGGCCCCTGCTCTGGGTCTCCCTCTGGGCACCGTGGTCCCTGCGATGGCTGCTTCCCCTGGATGTTTTCAGCATCGTCCGAGTTTGGTGCGCAGCAGGGCCTCGTTCCTGATGGTGATTTCTCCGTCCCTTCACTGGGTGGCGTGGCTTTCATTTATGGGGTTGGCAGACATCCTGGTCGCAGGAGGGCCATGGTGGTTTACAGACAGGCTGCCTTTTCAAGTGGCTGGTGCACACCTGTAATCCCAATGCCTCTGGGTTCTATCCCTGGTACTAAAAAAAAAGAAAAAGTCCAACCGTGTGACCTTGGGTTAGGGTTGGGGTCAGTGTTCTGCAGAGGGGTCTGGTGCCCGTTGGTCGCTCCGCCTGTTGATACTGAGCTTGGTCTCTGGGCGAGGCTGGGTGGACCCTCGGCCCCACACCGCCTTCCCCCTGGTTCACCGTGGGTGGTTTGGATTTCTCTGTGTTTGAGGTTCCTCTAACCTTTGTGTTTACTTCCTGCCCCCCTTTTTTCCAGTACAGAATAATGACCCAGGGGCCCTTTACCCGGAGCCCCAGCCCCAGACCCCTTTTTAGTTGATTTTGAGACAGGGTCTTGCTGAGTTGCTGAGACTGGCCTGGAACTCTGCATCCTCCTGGCTCAGCCTCCTGAGTCACAGGGATCTCACGTGCGTGCGCCATGCACCCGGCCAACCTTTGTGTGAGTTCTTAGATGCCTGGGAAACCTCAGAATCGGAGAATCTCACCCTCTTTGGCTTGCTCAATAGGGCACTTTAACCTGATTTTCCCTGGGGCCAGTTTGTGAGTGTCTGGGGTGAAGAGAGATAAGGTCAGGGGCAGGCCACTGTCACCCCATCCTCCAGCTTTGAGGAAGTCCTGATCTTGTCTCCTCCCATGGCGGTGGCAGGGCCTGCTTTTCTAAGGTCTGGGGTCCCCTCTTTGCCCACCTGACTTCCCGGTTTGGACTTCCTGTTCTGAAAATTATCTAACCGCATGCACAGGATAGTGAGCCTACCCTGCCCTCTGGCTGCTCTGGTGACATGACCCCCTGGTGACAATCTGTCTCTTCTTTTTTCAGTGCTGGAGATTGAACACCAGACCTTGCACAGCCAGGGTAGGCAAGGGTCTGTCACTGTGAGAGCCCTGCTTTTTTATTTTCCCACCCTGGAGGGTCCGGAATAGTTTTTTTTTTTTAAGTGGTGGGGGCATTGAGAGTCAATTTTATTTAGTTTTTCATGTGGTCGTCGTTGCTCTGACTTCGTTGTGTACATGGTGCTGGGGTTTGAACCCGTGTCCTTGTACATGCGGAGCAAGTCCCATAGCTGCCGAGCCACTGCTTCAGCCCCCTGGAATAGTATTTTTTTTTTTTTTTAAGAATGATAGAAAGAATCAATTTTATTTTAGTTTTTCATGAGGCTTCCATTGCTCCAACACTTTGTTGTGTTCATGGGGCTGGGGTTTGAACCCACATCCTCACGCATGCCAGGAAAGCGCCGTAACCAACGAGGCACTGCTCCAGCCCCTGGAATAGTATTTTTAAGGTGGTCCAAGACACACTCGCTATTATATCACCTTAAGTATTTCCATCAGTGTCTTTAGTAATTTTTGTAAAATTCATAACTATGATGTCATTATCTCAGTTCATAAAAGTTACTTAATGTTGAAGCCCAATCTATTTCTGGTTTCCTTGACTTACAAGGGATTCTTTTTTTTTTTTTTTTTAAACAAAGTCTCTGAATTAGGAACCAAACAGAATCTACATATTACATTTGATGAACATGTTTTTTAAGTCTCCTTTTGAATTTTAACTGTGGCACTGGGGATTGAACCCAGGCCCTCAAGCATGCATGGCAAGAGCTCTAAAACTACACGCCCAGTGCTTTCTTACTTTCTGTTTTGAGACAGGGTTAAGTCGTGGGAGGCTGGCCTTGAACTTGTGATCCTCCTGCTTTGGCCTCCTGGGTGGCTGGGATTAGGGCAAGCACCACTGCACCCAGCTTGTAATGCCATTTTATTTGGCAGGGAGGTTGGGTGTGGTGGCCCAGCATGCTGTACCATGCTCCTTGGCCTTCCTGTCTTTAGCCTCCATCCCAGGGCTCCATGCCAGGGACCACAGACCAGGAGGGTAAAGATTAGAAATGTAGCCGGATGTGGTGGTGCACACCTATAATCCCAGTGACTCTGGAGGCTGAGGTAGGAGGATTCCAAGTTCACCAGGCTCAGCAGTGTAGTGAGGCCCTAAGCAACTTAGCAAGACCCTGTCTCAAAATTAAGTATAAAAAGGGAAGGGGAAGTGGCTCAGTGGTTAAGAACCCCTGGGTTCGATCCCCAGTACAAAAAAAAAAAACCTAGCAGAAATGCATTTTCTCAATTTTGGAAACTGGAAGTTGGATTGAGGTGCCCGTGGGCTTGGCTTCCCCTGACTCCTCATCTGGTCCTGCAGAGGTGTCTTCCCTGTATCCTCACGTGGCTGTCCCTGTCACTGTCCTCACCTCTTTTTACAGGGACATCAGTCCTACTGGGCTAAGGCTACCCTGCTGCCCCTTTACACCTTGTTCATCGCTACGTAAAGACCCCCTAGTCACACTCTGAGCTGCTGGGGGCTGGGGTCCCGCACTTGAATTTGGGGGACACAGTTGGCCTTTTCATCTCCACGGCACACCTGTGTCTCACCAGACCAGGAGCAGCTAGGTGAGCCGTGGGAAGGGACAGGGAGTCCTCCAGTGCAGGGGCTGGAACGGCCTCCCCTGCCCCCAGCTGTCCTGCCCCTGGCTGTCGCTGGGGAGGGCACGTGTTCCTCGCCCTGGGAAGGAGCTTCTGGCCTGGAGTCACCTGCCGGACGCTGCAGGCTTCACAGCACCTGCCTGCAGACTCGTGCCACACGGGCTGTGCTCATGTGTGTTTGGGCCACGGCCTCTGTTGGCAGGGGCTCCTGCTTGTCCTGGTGCTGCTGGGATCTGACAAAGACCCCCTCAGCCCCTCGGGCATGTCAGGCACTTGCCGAGTGCCAGGCTCGGGGCTAGGGCCTTTGCGGGTCCTGATGTTAAATCCCTGGGCGCCATGGTCCAGCGGTGGGAGCAGCACTGAGCTTCGCCTCTCAGACACCTGCTGCCTGGGCCTTGGTGAAAGGGCTGCTTAATTTCCTCACCAAAGCCCTTTGCTTTGCCTCCATGTGAACAAGCGGTAGAGACTGCTGCGCATTGACACCTGCTGAAGAATCAGCAGGATGGAGTGTGGCCTGCTGTCCGGCAACGAGAAGGAAGGAAGGGGCCTCAGCGCGGGCAAGCCTTGCACATGCTGTTGAGTGACAGCCACAACAGGGCACCTGCCATAGGATCCGCTCATGAGGAGTGCCCAGGGCGGGTGGGTCCTGCACCTAGCAGATCAGAGGTGCAATCTCCAGGATCCGCTCATGAGGAGTGCCCAGGGCGGGTGGGTCCTGCACCTAGCAGATCAGAGGTGCAATCTCCAGGATCCGCTCATGAGGAGTGCCCAGGGCGGGTGGGTCCTGCACCTAGCAGATCAAAGGAGCAGATCAGAACGTGCAAGCCCCAGGATCCACTTGTGTGGAGTGCCCCGGGTGGGTGGAGGGGAAAGGTGGTGCTCCTGATGGGGTGATGGAGTTCTAGTTAGACTGGTAGTGGCTGCCTAACCTGGCAGACTGCTCAGACCACTTGATTGTGCACTGTAAAGACAGAAACTCCATGACATGTGCATCCTAGGTCATTTGAGCTCCTGAAGAAGGCACAGCCGGGCGTGGTGGCACCCTGTAATCCCTGCTGTAAGGACCTGTCCGCTCGCTCCTGGGCGCCCACCTGGTCCCTAGGCACATGCATCCCCGGGTGCTTACAGCTCCAGTTTCTTTTTCTTTCCTTCTTTTTAGAGAATAGGAAATCTGCGTTGACATTTACCATGGTTTGTGTCACTTAACATGTGATGGCCCTCTCAGCACTGGGAGCTGGGTGCTGGAACCAAGCTGGGCAGTTCTTTCAGGCCAAAAGGTGATGTCCTTGCAGGACATCATGAGGTCAGGGCTGCTGTTGGGGCGTGGGGTGTTAACGGGTGTCCTGAACGTTCACCGTGCGCTTGAGAATCTCCTGTTCAGTGCTCAGGATGGCCGGCTGACGTAGGTACTGATCCTCGGTTGTAAGCTGGAGCCCTGAGTCCCGGAGACCCTGTCACCAAATAAAAAATAAACACGGGCTGGAGCGGTGGCTCAACGGTATAGAGCGCTGGCCTGGCATGCAGGAGGACCTGGGTTCAAATCCCAGCACCACACAATAAAAACATGCTGAGCATGGGGGTGCACGCCTGTAACCCCAGAGGCTTGGGAGGCTGAGGCAGGAGGAGTGCAAGTTTGAGATCAGCCTCGGCGACTTAGCGAGGCCCAAATGTCTTATTGAGACCCTGTCTCAAAATGAAAAAAAGGGGTGGGATGTGGCTCAGTGGTTCGTTAATGCCCCAGAGTTCAATCCCTGGTACGAAACAAAATAAAAAAAAAAAAAAGCAGATTTTTTCCTTTTTTTTTTTTTTTTTTTAAAGAGAGCGGGACAGTGGGGGAGAGAGAGAGAAAGAGAAAATCAATTTTGTTTAGTTTTTCACATGGCCTTCGTTGCTCCAAGACTTTGTTGTATATGTGGCGCTGGGGTTTAAACTTGCCTTGCGCATGCCAGGCAAGCGCTGTAACTGCTGAGCCACCGCTCCAGCCCCCTAAAAAAATAAAAGAAGAAGAAAAAATAAAAATCAGCTGGGAATGCGGCCCAGGGGTTAAGTACCCCCCCCCCCCGGGTTCAAGCCCCAGTACGAGAAAAGAATCACTGTTTTCAGACTTCAGAGTTTCAGAGCACCAACCTCCAGGTGAGGTAGGTTGGAGACAGAAACTCCCACTCTTTAAAAATGAGAAGCTAGGCAGAGACTCTGGCTAAGGGCAAGCAGAAGGAGTGCTGGAGCAATGGCAGGTGCAGTGCAGCTGCTTTGTGGGCCAGATCCTCTGGAGACGCTGCTCAGCCACGTGTAGCCAGAGTCTGCTCGGTAGGTGACCTACTGTCACCTTACGCCTAGCTCAGCTTCTTCACTGGGCTTCTGGACCGTGCTTGTGCCATCCATTGGTGGCTCACTGTCCTGTTGAGGTGTGACCTCCTGAGCTCAGGGCCCATGGTTGGACCATTAGGAAGGTGGTGGTAGGGTTGGGGACTTAGCTCAGTGGTGGAGCACTTGCCTAGCATGCTCAAGGCCCTGAGTTCGGTCCTCAGCCCTGAAAAAAAAAAAAAAAGGAAGGTGGTGGTGCCGTGGCCGGCTTCAAGTGACCTTTTGTTTCTGCAGTTCTTGACCAGGCTGACCGAGAGGTTCGTGCTGGGGGTGGACATGTTCGTGGAGACCTTGTGGAAAGTGTGGATGGAGCTCTTGGACGTCCTCGGCCTTGATGGTAGGTGTGGGTGCATCCTCGTCTGGTGGTCCGCAGTGTGTTCAGTGGGCACCCAGGTCGGGGGGCACAAGAGGAGGTCGAGGGCAGAGCGCTGCAGTTCCGAGGGAAGTCTCTTTCAGCCGCCATGTGCACAGGTGGCCACCAAGGCTGCCATCACCTGGCCACGGTGTGGGGTGAGGTCGTGCTTGCTTGGCATTCCCAGGAACCGCAGGGACCAGAGTGTGGTCCCCTGGCATTGGGCCCCGGGGAGAAAGCTAGTTGAGGGAGAGGGGCTTCACGGGGAAACAGGTGCTCACAGAATCATCAGAAGGAGGAAGGGACCCCTCTGCCTGCTGGGTGCGGCTCAAGGACATAGCTATGGCTACGACTGGGGACCAGGAGTCTACAGCTGTGCCGCAGCAACTAGGCTTTGGCCACTGCTGTGAAACCGGGGGTTTCTGGAAGCCCGGGCCCCGCCTGCTGGCTTGTCATTGTTCTCTGGGTCAGGAGAGAGCTATGGGAGCTTCCACCCAGTCCCTCGCTGCCGGTGAGGGCATGACCTTAGCCGTCCAGCTTCTGCAGGACGGACGCTGGGCAGCGGGTGCTGGAAGCTGTCTGTACCCGTCCAGTGGGATGTGGGGGGGGGCGAGCCAGAGGAATGGCGCGAGTCAGGTAGGATGTGGGGGGCGAGGCGGGGGTG
>PVKS010025528.1:0-29748 GCA_004027875.1 Aplodontia rufa | reverse complement strand
GACCCCAGCCTGTGCCCCCTTAAACAAAGTTTCTTCTTTTAACAGCTGAGGCAAAAGTCATGTGGCATAAAACTCACCGTTTTGCCCATTTTAAAGAATACAGTCCAGTCTTCTAATTCATTCACAATATTGTGCAATTCGTCACTATTAGAATACTTTTGTAAAACCCCCTAAAGAAAGAACCCCTTACTACCCCCATGCCCTGGCAACTAGCAATTGGCTTTCTGTCTCAGACTTTGTCTCTTCTGGACATTTGGTATCAATGGAATCATACACTGTGGTCTTTTGTGTTAGGCTTCTTGACTTAGCATCAGATTTTCAAGGTTCGACCAAGTTCTAACACGTATCAAACACTCATTCTTTTTAGGGCTAAGAGTATTCCATTGTGCAGATATACCATATTGTGTTTATGTGTTCATCAGCTGATGGATACAGGCAGGCCCAGCTCTTGATGGACTACCTACGGTTGCCTTGGCTCCAAGGGCAGAACTGACTGCAACAGAGGTCATATGGCTGTCAGGCCACACTACTCAAGTATCTGACCCTTCACAGAGAAAGTCTGCCCCCTTCTGACCCAAGGGATCACATACTGTCACACCACAATAAAAACAGGATGTGACTAGTGCTAGGAAGTATAGTTGAGGGTGGGAAACATTCCTCCAATTCTTACAGCTGGGAATAGGAAGACCTGGTGTTCACCCCTGAAGCTCAGGCATGCTTAGGTGAAACTTGAGGATCAGGAGGCATTTTCCAAGCAAACAGAGTAAATGTCCCGGTCAGAGGGACCAACACGTTTGATTTGCCTTCTTGTGAGCACAGGAATCTTCTCCACCCTGTTCACCACTGCCAGAGAGTAAGCTGATCAGCAGCTGATCACTGCGCGGGCTCCTCCACAATATTAAATACTGAATTTCCTGTGACCCAGTAATTCTGCTTCTGAGTATATGCCCAGAAGAGTTAAGACAGGCTCAAACAAAAACATGTATGCAGATGTTCAAAAAAAGCACTATTCTCAATAGTCAAAAAGTGGATAAGCAACTGGCATACCCAGGCAATGGGATGCTTCTCCGTCATAAAAAAGAATGGTTTCCTAACACATCCTACGACATGGAAGAAGTCTGAAGAGCTTGCCAAGAGCACAAAGCCAGACACAGCGGCTGGGAGTGTGAATGCTGGAAAAGTGTCCGAGTGCGGAGCGCACAGACAGGGCCGGGAGGAAATCCTTAATGGGCGGAGTTTCCTTTCCGGATGGTGAGACTCAGGAAGTAGTGATGTTGGCACAAGCTCACAGGGAACCGAATGTCACTAGTGGGAAAGTTTGTACCCTGTGTGTCTTGCCACTATTTCTAAAAACCCCAGAAGGCCATCAGGTGAATTCCTAAATGAACTCCTCCAGTTCTGCATGCCCACGTTGTTTGTAAGGTGCTCCCTTGGCCAAGGGAGCATTTAGGGCAATGACCTAGGGGCTTCCCTACAACTCTGTGACCAGAGCTTCCAAATCTTCCTGGGCTGCCTCACCCCAAACCCCAGGCATTAGCACAGCCCTTGCCCACCCACAGCAGCCACAGCAAGCCCCTTCCCTGCCCCAGCATACCTGAGGTCCTGTTCTGGGTTACAGTAGTGGCAATAACACTGCGGAGGAAGAGGCAGGCAGAAAGCTGGGTCAGGACAGGCCAGGCACTGCCCCTCCCGGCCTCAGCCACCCCTTCCCTCTCCCTGTGTGGTCTTGCTGGTCTCTGCAGCCTCTGCGGCTTGTCCCCTGTCACACTGCCCTCTCTCCTGGGCCGCTTGACCTCAACGTTACAGACATTTTGGCCTGGATCATCCGGCAGAGTGACCCCAGGGTTTAGAACGGTTGGTCTAATCCAGGGCTACAGCCAACCTCTGGGGCTCAGCTCCTTGTCCCTGTGTCTAGCCCTGGCCCAGCCCTTTAGCTGTTCCTGTGGAACTGCAGCAGGGGTCTCCTCCCCGACTGCGTGGGCCTTCTATCTCTGCTTCCTCTCCGCCCTGACTCCAGCTTGCTCTCCACACAGCAATTCTTTGGGGACTCAATCACGTGTCCAGGTGCCTCTGCATCAGACCTCTTGCTGGGGTCCACGGGAGAGGGGGGGCGTTGCGCTGGCCCTGACGCCCACTTGCATGCGGTGGGCTGAGGGCATGCGACATGCCCCACTCCGGGGTCTGCCTGCGTGCTTGATTTGTTCACAGGGGTCCCCATGCTGTTCCCA
This sequence comes from Aplodontia rufa, assembly GCA_004027875.1. NCBI lineage: Eukaryota > Metazoa > Chordata > Mammalia > Rodentia > Aplodontiidae > Aplodontia > Aplodontia rufa. Next base: position 27,520 of record PVKS010025528.1, on the reverse strand, counting down.
AGGCAAGATCCTTCCACCCAGTGAGCTCCGGGCTCGCGCTGAGCGCTCAGCTTGCTTCAGCTTGCCGCTGTACCTTTCAGGCCTCCTGCCCCCACCCCGTGAGCCCCGTGGGCTCAGGGACCTTGTGCATCATCTTCTCTCCTGGGACCCTGGGACCAACACAGCGCCTGCCACAGGTAACAACTGGAAGTGTGAAGGACTACATCTCAGAGTCCTTGCATGTGAGCTCCTTCTTTCTGGACTGCGATTCCCACCCTCTGCACTGGCTCCTTCCAGCCTGTCCTGGGGCTGGAGGGAGGCCTCAGTCACCTCCTGGAGGAAGCCTTCCCCTGGCCAAGAGCCCCTGAGGCTCCTGCAAAAGGCCATCTTCCAGCGCCTAGGAAGGCAGGCCTGCTCCATGACCTGCACATCCCCAGCAGCCAGCAAAGGGGTTGGTACTGCAGAGCATTCCCCAGTTTCACAGGAAGCAGGGACTGCTGCGGTCCAAAGGGAGGGAGGATGTGTACCTCAGCTCGCTCCTTCCCCCTTGCTCCGCACTCCCGGGCCCTTCCTCCAAGACCCTCCTCCTCCTCCTCCTCTTCTCTCTCCTCCAGCCTCCTCCTCCCAGGCTCACCCAGTCCCCTCGGTTGTAGGACACGAAGAGGAAGGTCATCATCATGTAGGTACACTTGAGGAAGTTCCAGGTGTTCTTCTTCAGGGGGGGCCTCTTGGGAAGGATGGTGGTCTCCGCAGGCTTGGCTGAGGGAACAGGGGTGGACGCAGCTGCTGCAGAACCCTGTCCCCACCACCTCTGCAGTGAGTCTGGGTCTGTGCGGAGGCTGTTGGCTTCCGGACCTTGACCGCTCCCACTCCACAGAGGGTGGCTTTCCCACCCTGCCCCTCCTCCACCGCACCCTCAAGCCCTCTCCACCCAGGCTCTGGAGCCTTCCAGCACCCTTGGGGCCAGGAAGCTTCTTATTCCAAACCTGAGGGAGCACAGGTAGTTTTTACCCACCCGGCCATTCTTTCCCTTCTCTTTGTGTTTTCCGAGCCTTTTGTTCAGGAAAATCCACATTACACAGGTGAAGACACCTGCCTAAGCGGATCCCAGACCTAAGCACTGACCATCACTACCACAAAGGTAAAAGCAAATCTCACACACATACAGAATATATTCTCCCTGTTGAAAATTCAGGAAGGGATTCCCCCTCCTTTTCTGAGAGTCTCTGTAAGTCTTATTATAAGCTCACAAGCCTCCTGCCAGCTTTAGGACCCTGGATGTCTTTCTCCGGTCACTTGGGGTGGTTGCTGGGCAATGCAGACATGGGCCCAGTAGCAGCCCTTTTCTGTGAGACCAAGCTTGGTGACTGTGCCGCTCCAGACTGCATGTCCAGTGCTCTTCCTTGAGGGCCGTCATCTTGAGAACAGTGTGCTGTGGCTTGCGTCCCCTTGTCCACATTGAAGGCACTTCCTTCTGTCTGCAGTCTCTGCTTGTCCCTGCTGGCTCAATGCTTTTTCAGTAATAAAACTACATTCTCTTCTACCTTTGTGGAGAGATTTTTCTGAGCTGGGAGGATATTTTATTTTTAATTTTATTTCATGAACAACAGCCTATCCTCAAGTATACTCTCCCAGGCAAAGGTATATTCTAGGTTTATCTTTTAAAAAATGAATTTTCCCAGGTGGAGTGGTGGCTCAGCGGTTAGGCCGCTTGTCTGGCATGCCTGAAGACGCAGGTTCAAACCCCAGCACCACATACACAATGAAGTGTCAGAGCAACAAAAACCACATGAAAAACCAAATAAAAATTGATTCTCTCTTTCTCTCTCACTGTCCCTCTCTGACTTTTTTTTTTTAATGGGTTTTCAGTGGAGCATGGTGGCACACACTGGTAATCCCAGCTACTCTGGAGGCCAAGGCAGGAAATTTGCAAGTTTGAGACCGTTAGCAACTTAGTGAGGTCTTGTCTCAAATAAAACTAAGAAGGCTGGGGGCTGGTACAGTGGCTCAGTGCTTATGGCACTTGCCTAGTATGCATGAGGATCCGGGTTCGACCCGGGTTCGAACTCAGCACGAGGACCCAGGTTTGAACTCCAGCACCACATACGCTACTGAGTGTTGGAGCAAGGAAAACCAGATGAAAAGCTAAATAAAATTGATTTTTTCTTTCTCTCTCTCTCTTACTGTCCCTCTCTAATTCTCTAATTAAACAAACAACAAACAAACAGATTTTCCCTTCTATCACTGGCTGCTGATATTTTTAAAGATATAACTTTGAAGGTATTTATAATTCAATAACTGTTGAATCTTATATTCTTTTTCTGAATCTATTGAGGTGTTAATGTGATTTCTCTTTTTGTGTTAATAAGATGGGATTTACATGTATGGATTTTCGTATATTAAACCACCTTCACATTGTTGGAATAAAGTCAACTTGTTCATGACTTTTAAACATATTTTGCCCAGTTGGATTTGTTGATACTAGTCTGAATGAGACGCAGTGGCCCACGCCTGTAATCCCAGCAGCTGGGGAGGCTGAGGCAGGAGGATTGCAAGTTCAAAGCCAGCCTCAGCAACTGATCGAGGCCCTGAGCAACTTGGCAAGACCGTGTCACAAAATAAAAAATAAAACAGGCTGAGGATGTGGCTCAGTGGTGAGTGCCCCTGTGTTCAATTCCTGGAACCAAAATAGTTCAGGAGTTTCCATTGTGTTTGTGGGAAAGACTGACCTGAAATTATCCTCTCTAGCACGCTGGTTCTCAGATTTTTTTTTTTTTAATCAAGGTGGCTTTATACTCAAAAAGAGTCAGGAATGACAAATTTTAATTTTCCAGAAGGCTGTGTGTGGGATGTTAGCCCTCTGAGGTTGCATGGTCCTGTGAGGCATCTGGGAAGGAATTGCCTTATGTTCATTCCCCCTGTGTTTCTCAGAATCTTTAAATCTATCCCTTGATGGTCATCTTTATCAATATGCACGGTCAGCTCTTAGTCTTGCATAGGCCTCAGCGCCAGGTCTGCAGGTGTCCTGGCTGCAGGGTCCAGCTTCCCTCCTTTCCTCCCTTCAATGCTAAGCCCAGTGGAGGAGTCGGAATTCGTGTTCTCAGTTGCAAATCTTCAACTCCGGAACCTCCAGAATCCCAGTACTGTTTGTGAGCTGCACCTCCCTGGTGCCATTGCTCACTCATTTCCTGTGAACCAAGTCCTCCTGCTGTTACCTGGGTCACCCAGTGGGTGCTTGCTGCTGCCATCCGAGTCTCCCTCTCAGTTCTCAGCCACCTAGCCCTATTTCTGGGGACTTACCTGGCCATTCCCAGACAGGAGAGAACGGACTCAAAGGTCAGCAGAAGATGCAACCGGAATGAACGAGTGCCTCTCACTCCCGCCCGAGTGTGTGGGCCTGTGCCACAGCCATGGGGACGGACGCAGGGGCAGGGTGGTGGACGGTGGCTCAGGTCAGGAGCTGCCCGGGTGCTGGCGCCCTGCCTCCAATGCTGGGATTCCCTCTTCTCAGGGCTTTACCTCAACCAGGAATAGGGGCCGCCCCAGGGAAGGTGTCCAACCGCTGGGGAAGGCCTGCATCCCCACCCTGGGGAAAAGGGCCGCCCCAAGGAAAGGGACCCGCCCCCCAGGGAAGGTGCCCACACCCACAGAAGGGAACGCACCCCCGGAGAAGGCTCGCATCCCCACCCCGGGGAAAGGACCGCCCCCAGGGAAGGTGCCCATCCCCAGGGAAGGGACCCACTCCCACCGAAGGTGCCCACTCCCAGGGAAGGGACCCACTCCCACCGAAGGTGCCCACTCCCAGGGAAGGCACCCACCCCCACGGAAGGTGCCCACTCCCAGGGAAGGGACCCGACCCCCAGGGAAGGCACCTGCCCCAAGAGAAGACGGGGCGCTGCTGCTCACCTCCGTCCTTGCAGTCGCTGGTTTCTTCTAAAAAGGAAGAGGAGGAGCTGGAGTTGTGGCTCTGAGTTACTCGTGCTTGCCTGGCATGCGCGAGGACACGAGCTCAAAACCCCAGCGCCACGTACACAACGAAGTGGTGTCCGAGCAATGAAAGCCACATGAAAAACTAAATAAAAAATTGATTCTTTCTCTCTCTCTCAGAAAAAATAAAAGAAGAAGAGGAGGAGGAGGAAGACAAGGGAGATCACCGAGGGATTACAAAATGGTTGGGGACCGACTGGGAATAGTGCCCAGGCCCTCTGGTGAGGGAGAGGACGGCGGTCAGCCTCCTTGCTGTCCTGTCCAGCCATCCCCTGCCGCAAGGCCTTTGCCTGCGGGCCCTCACTTCCTCAAGTCTGTGCTGGAAGTCCCCTCCCATGACCGTCTAGAAGCCTGTCACCCTGTCACACTGCTAGTCCCTCTCCCTTGCTCTGTCCTCAGAGACCTGAGCCTGCTTGTCCTCCTCTTCTGGAATACTGGCTTCTCCGGCAGTGGACTTTGTTTTGCTCACTGCTTTGTCCCCAACACCTGAGCCAGGCTCTGCACAGGTCTGTGGATGACACCCTGCAGCTGCTGGCACAGAGCAGCTGGGAGCCCAGGAGCAAACCCTAACCCCAAGCCACCCGACTCACCGTTCAGCACCTGGAGGCTCAGCAAGCCTAAGGCAGGAAGAAAACAGAGTCACAGACTGCGCGGGGCACATCCCACACCCAAGGGCCCAAGAGCTTGCCCAGCTTCTTCCCACTTCGGAGTCCAGCTGGTTTCCGGAACCTTCTTTCTTCTCACCCCCCTGCCTCGCCGCTCCCTCCGGACCCGACTGATACTGTCTCAGGTCGATCGGTTACCTGCCTGCCTCCTCCGTCAGATGAGGGCTCTGCAGAGGCCTGAACGGTGGGCCTGACAGGGCTTGCCCACCCACTGTCCTGGCCACGGGAGAGCTCACATCAGCTTCCCCAGTCCCGGCAGGCAGAGGGAGGTCTCACCTAGGATCTCTGTCTCCGTCCAGAAGCACGTGTGGTCCAGGAGCACAGGGCCGTGAGGAGGAAAAGCATATCAGAGGGGTGGCAGGTGCCAGCCACTGAGGTCAGAGCCCAGGCCAGCAGGCAGTCCCTGGAGGGCCGCGTGGCGGGGTCAGGGCTCACACACTGTGTGACCCTGGAGTCCCCTCTCCTGGTGCACAGTAGGTGGCAAAAAGTCCCCCTCCACCTGCTGGGCCTTCTGCGCTTGCTGATGTAAGGACCTGACATGCACAGAACCCACAGGACCCAGGCAGGTGATCAGCTCATTCACAGTGCAAAAATCCCAGCCCACCTTAGGGCACCTTCATCACCCAGAAGGAAAACCCCCAGCAAGCTGGTCCCATACCCACGGCAGCCACCCCACTCCCAGCCTTCTGCAGCCCCCAGGGTCCCAGCAATAGCCAGGTCCCCGGGTTTGCATGTTGTGACATTTCCTGCAGTAGGATCAGGCGCAACGTTGCCTGAGTCTGCTTCCCTCACTGAGTGCTGTGTGCTCAAACTCAGGCTGTGGTGGGGCCAGCACTTCGATCCTCTTTGTGGCTAACATCCTTGGTTCATCTGCGGATGGACACTTGGGGCCCTTGATTTGAAAGTCTCACTGGACGCAGCCCATCCACTGTGACCTGCTGCTAGGCTGCGAGCAGCCCTGGGCAGTTAGGATGGAGCCCTGGAGCTCCCAGTGCCTCTGATAACCGGGCTCTAGCCTTTTATGGAAAAGGTTGCTGGCCAAGTCCTGCTTTCTATCACTGAATCCTAACACCTATCTCTGTCACTCAGGTAAGAAGGCAGAAGCCAGGGGAGTTTGGGCAAGGCTACTACATAGGTCTGAGTTAAGATTCCCGGAGTAGAGCCTCAACCTCAGTACCTGGCCCTCTCCAGGGAGCAGGAGGGTGGGGAAACCCAGCTGCGAGCCTGGCCCGGGCCTGACCCTCAGACTTGGCAGCTTTCTGGCTTTGCTTTTCCCTGTCGCTGCACCAGGGCTCGGTCCGCTTTCTGTTTGGTGGGTGCCATCCACTGAAGCCTCTGCAGCATGAGGCAGGGAGGCCCCCGGGAAACAGCAGTGCCTGTTGCAGATGTAAGTGGCTTGATGCTCAGCAGGCTTTCAGCAACATATTTCTAGCAACATCTGGGCTGGACGATCCCACGTTGGGGGGGCTCTTGCAGGGTGTTTAGCAACATTCCTGGGCTCCCAGAACCACATGCCACCAGCCTCCCCCACCACCTCCTGGTTTCTGACAGAAATGTCCCCAGGCAGTGCCAGACACTCCCTGAGGGCAAACCCGTCCCTAAGTGGGAGATCTTGTTTCATTCCCAGGCCCTAGGTGGCTGGAGCTATGCCCTGCAGGGCTGTAGCCCAGGAGCTGGGGCTCCCAGGTCCACAGAGCCGCAGGTGGTGCAGCCAGCGCTGATGCTCCTTCCCTCTCTGAGCTGAATTCCATCTTCCTTGAAAACAGGGCAATAGGGCTGGAGCAGTGGCTCAGCGGTTACAAGGCTTTCCTGGCACACAGGAGGATGCAGGTTCAAACCCCAGCACCACTTAGTTAACAACTAAGTGTTGGAGCAACAAAAGCCACAGGAAAAACTAAATAAAATCGATTCTCTCTTTATCTCACTGCCCCTCTCTCTTAAAAAAAAAAAACCAACAGGGTGATAATAACCCTCCCAGTGAAGGATGGAGGTGCAGCCCTGCTAACCTGAGCTGCTTCAAGCATCAGCAGTCACCGTTCAGGGCACAGTGAGGCGGGCAGGGAGAACAACGGTGTGTGATCGGGGATGAAGACTGAGAGAGCAGTTTGGGGATCCGGAGGGCCGGGGCTCTGACTTGCGCTGCCTTTCACCAGCTATGGGATCCCAGTAAGCTGCCCTGGTCTGCCACAGCACCCACGCTCGCAAGGCAGGGGATGGCCTCTCCACTATGAGCCAAGCCCTTGGACGGCCTGGTGTCCGGACTGTGCTCTGGAGGTGCAGGGCGATGCTTTTCATCTGGGGTCGCCGGGGTTGAACTGAGGTGGACATGGGCCTGGGGCTGGGTTCAGACAACTTTGAAGGTGGGTGTGACCCAGGTGTCTCTCGGGGTACATGGAGCAGTGAAGTGTTCTGTGGCCACACCGGGAACGTTACTCAGCCAGAAAGAGCCATGAAGCAGTGGCACATGCCCAGGGTGGGGACCAGACAGTGAGAGGCCAGACACAAAGACCTATGGCCCAGGGCTGCTCTTATCACCTTCCATGGTCCAGAAGCAGGAAGGTGGCAGGAGCCCTGGACAGGTGGGCAGTGGCTGCTGGTGGGTGCAGGGCCTCCTCTTGGGTTGGAGGAGAAAGCTTTGAAGCTAGATAAACAGCAGCCGCTGACACAGAAGGTTCTGGGGCCATGAAATTGCAACCTCCAAAGGGGTTGTAGTGTGAACCGTGTCAGCAGCTTTAAAGTTTGAAAGAGGGCACGTGACCCCTGCTTAGCAGTGACTCTTCAGGGAATGGCATTGGAGCTGGCCTTCAAGAGCGAGTCTGACCGCACAAGAGAGTGGGGCAGTGACAGACCAGCGCCCCCCCACCAAGGCCTGTGCAACCTTGATCTGCTTAACCTCTCTGTGCGGTGACAGGGCCTGCCTGGTGAACCAGCCGTGGGGAAGAAACAGCTGCTTCTGAGGCCCGACCCCTGCACAGCTCTCAGGTTCCACGATCACCACCAACACTCTGTGGGACCCTGATCCGAGGGGCTTGCCTCCGGTAAGATACCCACTTCTCTGAAGGTGAAAGTAACATCACTGTTGCTCCGGTCCAAGGGCTAAGAGGAGCCCTCTGGGCAGAGGCACAAGGGACAAAGCAGAAGGAAGAAAATGTGAACTCACGTTTCAATACTGCAGAATCGGCAGGGGCAGGGAAGGTCCGGGCGCAGTCGTGGGCACCGCAGCAGAAGCGCAGAGGGAGAGGAGAGAGGGTGTTAAAGACACCCCCCTCCTCGGGGCTGGAGTGGTGGCTCAGCAGTCACAGCGTTTGCCGGCATGTGCCAGTTCAGACCAAGTACGCGGGTTCAGACCCAGCACCACGTATGCAACCAAGTGTTGGAGCAACGAAAGCCACATGAAAAACTAAATAAAAATTGGTTCTCTCTAAAAACAAATTTTTTTTATTTAGTTTTTCATGTGGCTTTCATTGCTCCAAGACATCATCTTGGGGCTGGGGTTTGAACTTGTGAACTTGCGCATGCCAGGCAAGTGCCATAACCAGTGAGCCACCACTCCAGCCAAGAATAACTAAATAAAATTGATTCTCTCTCTCTCTCTCACTGCCCCTTTCTCTCTTAAAAAAAAGGAAGGAAGAAAGAAAAAGATGCCCCCTCCCACCCCGCCCCAGGCAGGGAGGAAGGGAGGGGCCTTACATGTTTAAGGGAGGGAGCAGAGGGTGCTTCCCAGACCTGGCCTCCCAGGACACTCCCTTGCCCCTGGGCACCCAGTTTCCTTGGAGGTTCATCCTGCAGAGATCAGGAAGGCTCCGGCACAACCCTGGAGGTCCCTGCCCTCCCACAAGCTGGGCCAGGCAGGGAAGCTCAAGGAGGGCACAGAGCTCCTCTCTGGTTCTCCCTAGAAATACACTACTCAGCTCCTGGCTGTGTTTCTGGTTCTCCCTAGGAATACACAACTCAGCTCCTGGCTGTGTTTCTGGTTCTGGGCAATGGGGGCACCTGATGGGCAGCTGAGGGCTCGGCTCCCAGCCCTGCAGACAGCCCTGGACCTCAGCCTCTTCCAGGGACGCCTGTGCTGCAGGGGGACCTCTCCACTCAGCCCGCACAGTTGCTCCTCCCTTCTTCCCAGCACCTAACCTCACCGAAATTGCCTGAGGAGAGGAAAATGCACTCACTTTTCACTGGAGTGTGCGTTGGAACCCGCATCAGGAGGGATGTGGAGAAGAGTGGAGAAGAGAGCAGAATGAGGACTGGCGCCCCCGCCACTCCAGTCACCAAACACTTCCAGCACTGCTTGAACCTTTCCTCTGTGCTCCATTAGGGGACACCCAGAGGACACCAGGCCTGAGGGACCCCTGCACAGACAAGCGAGAGACTAGAGGCACCTTGAGCTGTTTCCTGCAGGTGCCCAAGCAGGCTGGAACGCAATCCGGAAGGCTTCGGACTGGACCTTCCAAGGGCCAGCGTGATGCTCCCACAGGTCTGGATTGTGGAGCATTGCAGATGTGGGGCTTTGAGAATAGGGCTCTTTGACAGGTAAAGTCTATACAAATATTCCACAATCTGAAGTCTGGAAGGCTTCTGACCCCAGAATTTTCAGACGGGGGATGCTAAATCTGCACCATACTAAAAAGCAGAACTCAGGATGAGCCCGGCAGGACAGCCAAGGCCTGCACTACTGGGGGGACCGAGTGCAGAAGGAATTCCTGTGACACAGCCACCCGGTCTTGGCTTTGCCTGGGTCTCTCCCACGAAAGCCTCCCAAAGTGCCTCTGGTTGGCAGCTGCCGGATGGAGGAATTATTATTTCCTCAAACAAATCCCCTGAACTCTTATTGTGGCTCAGTGTACCTATTAAACAGTACAAATTACATTCTCAAAACGGGGAAAGCCTGACAGAGAGGAGTCCTGTTCCCCACCTGGCACTGCCACCAATGGTGGCATCTCCCTGCACCTCCCACCTCAGACCTGAGCTGGGACCCTAGAACCTCACCTTAAACATGGGTCTGGCAGCCTGGCTGTCGCTCAGAGGCCAGGAGACCTCCAACCTCGACTACTGTGGCAGCGGGAAAGGGAAAGCAGCCACAGTGAATAAACAGTGTAGCAATAAAACTCTATCACAGGAGCTGGAGCGGTGGCTCAGCGGTTATGGCACTTGCCCCGCATGTGCAAGTACGTGAGTTCAAACCCCAGCACCACATACACAACAAAGTCTCGGAGCAACCAAGGCCACATGAAAAACTAAATAAAATTGTTTCTCTCTTTCTCTCTCTCTGTCCCTCTCTCTTAAAACAAAAAACAAAAAACTCTATTCACAAAGCAGACAGTGGCTCCCGGACCACCTGCACCAGAGCATGGGAAGCACCTGAGAAGTCTCAAAGAAGAGACCCCTAGAGCCCAGCCGGGGCGTTCCCGTGCTGGTCACAGTGGACACAGAGTTCGGGCAATCAGCTAGTCTGGGGGTCGGTCCTCCTGACTCGGGTCCGTCAGGTCAGCTGTGTGAGATTCCGGAACGCGACTGAGTTCGGTGCTCCACTAAGTAAGCAAAATGGCCTGGACTAGAGTGGCAGGCACTCCTTCCCTCCAGTGGACGCCTCTGCAGTCCAGTTGTGGGCCAGGTGATTTTCTAGTACTCGGACTTGGAGGGTGGGCAAGTTTGCCCCAGGAGTGGTGCAGACGCCCAGAGTCTATGGGTGCCAACCACTGGCCCCCTGCTCTCTAGGGTCCTGGCCACTGACCGCCCCAGACCACCTCTCTCCTTTCCAGGACACCCAGAAGCGCCTGCTCACCCTCACCGGAGCGGTTCGCACAGATGGCTGGCACCCATGGACATTAGATTTTCTGGAGCTCCAGATGCCAGCCAAACCAAGAGTAGATTGAAATTGGCCACCGTTAGAGAGCAGATGGCAGGAAAATGGCCCATGCCCCCAGAGGTGGTGGCCAGATACTGACCAGCACTCCACAGCGGACCTTTCTATGGAGTCCAACCTCAGATCCAGGCCAAAGGCCAGGGCCTGGCCAAGTCTCTAATTGATTTTTTCAAAAAGGGTCTCCAGGCCCAGAAGGAGCATGAGAATCGAATTCTGGGGACATTGCCTGTCCTAGTACTTACTTTCTTCTTCTGTCCTATCTGCAGCGAGAATGCAGGCCGCCAGGTCCAGGGAGATGCAGAGTAGAGAGAGAAACAGATGTTAAGACTCAGGCTCCGAACTGCGTGTGCGGAGCAAACACTCCTGACCCATCAGGGACCCGAGGTGGAGAGGCCACTGTGCCAGGCAGCACCAGCGCCAACCTCACAGTGGAGACAGCCTTGCCTCCTCCTACGGTTACAGTCACAGAGCACAAGCAAGGTCCTGGGGGAGGAGGCAGTGTCCAGGCTCCAGTCGTGGAGTGGGGAACAGAAGGGAGCTCTGGGTGGGCCTCGGGGCTGGAGGGAATCATGCGGGTCGCTGACCTTGTGGGGGAAGCAGGGGAGGCATCTTGGAGGAAGTGGTGTTGTGTCTGATACCTGAAAGATGAGCAGGGGTTAGCGGGTGAAGGGACTGGTAGGGGACTGAGACGACAGAGTGTGGGCACCATCCCAGCAGGAAAGGACTCCAGAGTTCTGGAAGGCTTGAATGAGACCAGGGTGAACGTGGCACGTGATGCGGCCAGACAGAATCAGGCTGGGTGCTGCAGACAGGAGGTGATCTTGGTGTGTCCCTCCTAAGAATGAAGGTTGTCACTGTGCGGTGTGGGCCTTGTCTCCTGAGTATCAGCAACTTCGCACCTTGGTCTCCTGATCACCAACCCACGTCACAATGAGACCAAGTGTCCTGCTTTGCCTGGGACTGACAGGTTCCAGTGAGGGTTTCAGTGCTGAAACCGGAAGTCTCAGGGAGATAGAGCTGCTGGGTCACCTTGGTCCTCGGGGTCGTTGCAGGGGGTTGTGGTGCACTAGGAACTGAACGTCTGTCAGCTCCGTTAAGGTGCTCCGTGAATGTTCTGTCATTGCTACTTTGTCTCGGCCGCTCTGCTTCTTTCTGGTCTCAGTTTCCCCTCTTGTACATGAGGCAGGTGAATGACTCCTGCCTCGGCCGCCTCAGCTCCAAGCAGGTAGTACTGACCTCAGGACGCTAAGAGAGTACTGATTCGACACCCAGTGTTAGACCTGGTGTTTCCTAACGGCCGTCAGGCTGAGCTTTGGCCCCAGGGCAGGGCATCCTGTGTGGAATGAGAACACCCCACGGGTGAAGTCCCTGCTGCCATCCACAGGGCCAACGCTGGTGTCATGGCTGGGGGACACTGGGGTGGAATGCCTCCCAGTGGCTGGGAGGAGGACCCGCAGCTGCACAGCTGAGGTGGGAGGCAAGGGAGCAGATGTGGAGCTGGCCCAGTGGGCACCCGTGATTCTCCTGCACAGCCTCTGTGGGAGCCAGTGTGCAGAGCTGTGGCCCCCCACGGTGGGCAGAACCAAGGTATACCACAGCACAAATCTCATTCCTCACGCCCACCTGTGGAGCGCGCGCTGACACCCTGCTGTGCCAGGTGACCTCGCTGGGCACTGGCTCCAGACTCCAGGTGCCAGGCATCTGCCCTCGGGAGGTGCGGCTTCGCGGTGACTGACAAGTCTCAGGAGTTGTGGATCCGGCTGTAGCTCCTTGGGTGCTTGGTGCCCAGAGTTGAGCCCTCCCAAGACAAGTCTTCGAATGGTGCCTGGTGTGGCTAACCCTCCCTCTACCAGAGAGAACGCTCGCTCGCAGAGAGCAGCACCGAGTTAGCAGCGTTGTTCTCGTTCTATGTTCTATTAATTTATGGTTGGTGCTGGGTGCAGTGGTGCACTCCGGTAATCCCAGCAGCTGGGGAAACTGAGGCAGGAGGCCAGCAAGTTCAAGGCCAGCCTCAGCAACTAAGCAATGCCCTAAGCAATTTAGTGAGACGCTGTCACAAATTAAAAAAAAAAAATGGGGATGGGGCTGGGGATGGGGCTCAGCAGGTCAGCGCCATTGGGTTCAAACCCCAGTTCAAAATAGAAAAATAACAGTTGTCTTCTCCCGATGAGTGATGCTTGCTTTCCACTTACGCAAACAATGCCAAGTCTCCTTTCAAAAGGAGAGAGCATGGGGCTGGAGTGGTGGCTCAGCGGTTTCGGCGCTTGCCTGGCAAGCATGAGGACCCAGGTTCAAAGCCCAGCACCACGTACACAACTAAGTGTTGGAGCAACTAAAGCCATGTGAAAAACTAAATAAAGTTGTTTCTCTCTTTCTCTGTCTCTCTCACTGTCCCTCTCTCTTTAAAAAAAAATAAAATAAAAGGAGAGAGCAGAGTGCATTTAGGGAAAACCAGAAATGGAGAACTCCTGCTGGAGCCCAGTCCCTCCCTGAGGGTAGTGGGGTCAACCCTTGGCAGCCACCACGTGTCAGAAAGTAAAACCTTAGGTAACGCCCGTGCTGCTGGAAAGGGGAGGGACAGGCACTCTTCCAGCCCAAGTGCGAGCCTAGCTCTCTGCACCTTGGTCCAAATGTGAGGTGCACATGCCCCGTGACTGGGGCATGGCCCTTTCGTGGGCTTGCCAAATACGGACGGCAAGGATTAAATGAGGACGTTCATTCCCGCGTTGTTTGCAACGGCGAGACAATAAAAACCTAATTAAAATGGGGAAAAACTAAGCCAGAGACTTTAAGGTAGGCATGAAGGCATTCTTCAGGTATTGGAAAGAGGTAAAGTTGCATTGTGGAAACACATACTACTTTTAACTTGCAAAGCCAAGGTCCTGTGTGCATGCCTTAGCGTTTCATTTCTTGTAAGGACGCATGGGGAGCCCAGCCGCAGCCGCGTGGCCTCCGGTCAGCCGCACTGGGCATGAGATGGAGCGGACGGCCTGACCGTTGCTTTAAGCTCCCTTCACTTCCCCGCATCCTGTCTACTTAAAGTGTAGGAAGGCCACAAGATGGTGATCCTCAGGCAGAAGTCTAGCTGCAGCCTCCTGGGGTAACACTCCAATAATCAGCGGGAACCTTCTGGGACCCAGGGAGTGTGTGGCACAGCGGGAGGCAGGGGAGGACAGCCCAGGGCCAAGGGGGCAACCCCACACTCACCATCCACGGACAGCCTGCTCATCAGACCTGGGGAAGGAGACAGGAGGGCGGTGTGCACACAGGAAGGAACCCTGGTCAGAGCCCCACTCCGGGTTGCAGACTTAGCAAGTCGGAGGCCTGGCCAGCCCTGGTCCCCACCCTATCACAGCAGGGCCTGCTTGCCTCTGAAGTGACTTAATCTCCACAAATATGGTCTGAAAGCTGGTATTAGGTGATCGTCACTATGCTACATCACAGAGAGGAACTTATGCCAAGGTGGCTCTGGCGTCACCAGCGATGTGGTACATGGGGCCCTTCGACACACTTGTCTGAGTGTCCCTCTAGAGTCTGAGCTTCTGAAGTGGACCCCTGGTGTGTGTGCCAGCACACACTAGGAGTTCAGAAGCCCTGGCTCAGAACTTTCCACCCAAGTTCCCCCCTGGGGCGCTATGAATGTGGCCAGCACTTACTTAGGATCCCTGAAAGTAGCAGCAGACGGCAGTCAGGTTAGATATGCACAGGAGGTCCCGCCCCAGGAGTCCAGGAGACAAAGTCATAATCAGAAAAACAAAAGCAAGATCAGCCGGGGAGGGGAGTAGAATCCTGCGAGCTGAGCTGCGGTGAGGGACGGGACCCAGCCAAGGCATCTGTGAGCCCCAGGGCCTAGAACTGGGGCTCAGTGACTGGGAGGGGGCCAGGCTCTGCTGCAGTGATGGTGACACTAGGAGGAAGGACAGAATCCCTTGCCTGGCTCTAGAAAGAGGCACACGTTCTACTCCTGTGCTCAACCCCAGCCCTCTAAGATCAGAGCGTTGTCCCCACACTGTGGTGGGGACAGGTGTAGCTCCAAGGAGTGACCATCAGATCCCCTGCTCTCAGGAACATGAGGGCCAAGTCAGTCCCAGGCCACACGTTCCGTCACCTGGGTGGTCTCAGACATCACCCAACTCTGAGCTGCTCCACACTCCTCCTCCTCCCACCTGGGACTGTGGTCTTAATCAGTGGAACTAAGCACCTAGCAGCTCTCCAGCCCCAAGGTAACCTCAGCGACCTTGGAAATACAGTTAAGTAGTAACGGGGATGACAATCGTGTGTGCCCATGCGCGTGCCTGTCGGGAAGAAGGTGCAGAATGGGGATGAGTTTTTCACTCCGGTTTCTGGGTTGAGTGAACACATCTCACATCTGGAACAGCATTTAGACCTGGAACAGACCCAGAGAGAGGCCAGGTGGCTTCTCCAAGGCTGCCCAGCTGGAAGGGTGGCACCAGGTGAGCCTTTGAGGTCCCCACCTCGGCTTCCTGACGTGGCCTCCTGCCTCAAAAGCTTGCAAACCCAATTGTGAAGTCACTGAGCTGGCTCTGACCACCCTTGGTGAGGGCTTTCCAACAGAGGTGGTGGCGGCTGTTCTATCTGACCTCAAAAAGCAGAGGTGGACATTGATGCTGGCCAGTGTCAGCTCTGGGGCAGACCCACGTTAGACAGGGACTTTGTGGTTTTCTTTTAGGCGACAGGGAACCCCACTGAAACAGTGTTTCAGGGAGGAGAGGGCACTTGATTTCTGTTGGGAGAGGTTTCTGGTCCCTACTCATCTAGTTCCTGCATTGGAAAGTGGGCTGTGGCAACCAGGAGGAGGCTAGTGGAGGCCATTGCTGTGGGGACCGAAGGGCAGGAGACAGGAGAACCTTACCTTTCAGCACTGCAGGCACCAAGCAGCAGGCAGAGAGAGGACCAGCGGGGCCAGTGGGATCATTTTCAAGGTTGGAGAGAATGAGATGAATCACACTCCACTCAGGGCAGGGTTAGGGAGCCAGAATGGGAGGTGTGGCCCTTTCTAGGAGTCCTGGGTCCCTTTGAACCACGTTTATCCCAGCGCTCAGAAGCCCCAGGGCACCACTGGCTTGGGAAACCTAGACCCTCGCTGCCGCTGCTGCTCTCGCCTGAATTGGGAGAGGAGCTGAAGGAGGGTCTGCTGCTCCACCCGCTATCACCCGCCCTTCTCAGCGGGAGGCCAGTTATCTCTTGGGAAGGAGGACAGGCGTCTGCCCCGCAGCAGGCTCTCCTCCTCTAAACCCCTCCAGGTGAGCTGAGCAGCTCAGAACCCCGCCCAGGCTCTCCTGCTCCCTCAGCACACCCAGCCTCACACAGGACCGCGGGAGCATGCGGGGTCCATCCTGTCGCCCCACCCGCATTCCAGGGTCAGGGGTTCCAGAGTCTCCCTCTCCCCCTGCTAGAGCCTCAGGTGGTTCTGGCCCCTCTGATGTGGGTTGGAGGGCCCCCATGTGTGTGGCCAGGGGGACACGACTTACGTTTGACTGAAGGGTGACAGAGTGGAGCCGGGAGTCAGCGTGGAAAACAAAGGTGAAGGAGAGGGGGTTAGAAGTAAGGCGACCCACCCAGGGGTCTCCACACAGCCCTCCGCTACTCCTGCAGCTATCCAGCAGGGCTGTGCCAGACCGACTGTTAGCACCTGGCTGTCACAGGTGAATTGACAGCTGTGAGACCTTGTCTGGCAAAGGCTTTGAGAGGTTCTAACCTTACTATTAGAAATCAGCTCCACAGTCTTTGCTGTCTATATCTACATCTGTGTAGGTATCTGGACAGATAATAGAGTAGCACACGTTACAGATCATTAGCATCCTGGAGAGAGGTGTTCCTGCACGTTATCTGCCTAACCCTAAGTGTGTTCAGTCCGCCTGTAAACTCTATTTACTATATCGGACTGCATATGCAGCCCGGCAAGGTGGCACACGCCTGTAATCCCAGCGACAGGAGGCTGAGGCGGGAGGATCGCAAGTTCAAGACCAACATTGGAAACTCAGAAAAACTGACTGTAAATAGAAACTGGAAAGGGCTGAGGGTGTAGTTCAGTGACAGAGAGCCCCGGTCCTGCACACTAGCGTTTAGCTTTCAGAGTGCACTAGGTGTGATACGAGGTCTAGAGTTGCTAAACAAGGCTGTGAACGGCAAATACCGCAGCATTTCACACGGATCTCGGATCTTGGTGTCCTGGGGGGCGGGTCCTGCAGTCCACCCCCACCATGCTGAGGGACAACTATGCACATCTGTGTGATTCTATGGGTGTGAATAGGTACACAGTTTTAGATGTATCTCCCACATGCCTGATTTCGTAGAAGGTGGTTTTTCATTTGAAGCATTGATTAAAAGAGCAACCCCAGCCCCTGTCAGTGAGTGGCTGCTTAGATAAACAGTGGGCCTGCACTCAAGAAATGTGACAGCCGAAACAAGTGCACAAGGTTGATTGCTTTTCCTGGACCGGCAGGCGTGATCTTCAGGAAGTATTGGTGGCAGAGCAGCGTATAGACCACAGTGCCTGTTACATAGATAGGGACAAGGAGACTTTGAACAATAGCACATTCACTTCTAGTCGCATGAACCATCCCCTGAAGGATCCTTAAGAAACCGGGAAAATGGGATTCCTCCAGGGAGGAGGACTGGGCTCACAGGTAGGGAAGGAGATTTTTTTTAATTTGTTTTTCTTAGTGCATTATAGTTTTACATAATGTTGGGATCAGTTGTCACTTACTCCTAGATGCACACAATTCAGAAACACAGTTTGTTCAATATCCCCACACACACGTCCCTCTACCTCCCTAAACCCCTCTCCTGATCCCTTGCCTTTCTTTTAGGTCCTATATTGTTCCTAAAAAATCCAAATACAGTGACATAATTCTTATACCTGTGAAGAACATTTTTTTTTTAAGAAAGAGGGACAGTGAGAGAGAGAGAGAGAAAGAGAGAATAAACTTTATTTAGTTTTTCATGTGGCCTTCGTTGCTCTGACACTTTGTTGAATATGTGATGCTGGGGTTTGAACTCACATACTTGCGCATGCCCACGCAAGCGCCATAACTGCTCCAGCCTAGAACATTTTTTATATATATGGCTATAGTATAGACAGTGACATTTATAACTGCTTGGAATGTACCTTGCTTTATCTCAGTTCCAACATTTCCCCTTCTCCTCCCTCCCTATCGTCCCTTGTTATTCTTCAAAATATTTGACAACAGGATTAAACATTTACATTTTTGTACAGGTGTGCAGCATAGCTTGTTCAAATATCTTATGAAGTATCTTACAACTGTATCTCATAAATATTAACATTTTGCATTTTTGTTTTATGGATCTAATACATGAGTTTATCTACCTTACTCCTGAGCCTGGGTTTAGGTCCAGCCTCCACAAATGAGGGAAAACATTCGGCCCTTGACTCTCTGTGTTTGACTAACTTCGCTCACCATGATTTCTTCCAATGCCATCCGTTTACCTTCAATAGATGCAATATCATTGTTTCTAATAGCTGAGTAGAACTCCATTGTATATTTATATATATACCAGAGCTTTTGGATCCATTCATCCAGTGAGGGGCATCTGGGTTGGTTCCATAATTTAGCTATTAGATATTGAGCTGCTATGAACATAGATTTTGCTGTGTCACTGTAATGTGTCCATTCTAACTCCTCTGGGAAAATACCCAGAAGAGGGATAGCTGGATTGTATGGCGGATCCAACCCTAATTTTTATTTATTTTATTTTTTTAAAGAGAGAGGGACAGTGAGAGAGAGGGAGAGAAAGAGAGAATCAATTTTTATTTAGTTTTGCTTGTGGCCTTCAGTGCTCTGAGACTTCGTTGTGTACATGGCGCTGGGGTTTGAACTCATGCACGCACATGCGGTGCAAGCACCGTAACCACTGAGCCACAGCTCCAGCCCCAACCCTAACTTTCTGAGGATTCTGCACAGTGCTTTCCAGAGTGGCTGTACCAGTCTGCAGTTTCAGCAACAGTGTGCTAGTGTTCCTATCTCCCCACAACCCCTCCAGCATTTATTATTGCTTGTATTCTTCATCTTTGCCAGTCTGACTGGAGTGAGGTGAAATCTTAATGTAATTTTGATTTGCATTTCTCTGATTGCCAGTGATTTAGAACACTTTCTCATGTGCTCATTGGCTTGCTCAATGTCCTCTGTTGAGAAGTTTCTGTTTAGCTCTCTGGCCCATTTGTTGATTGGATTGTTTGTATTTTTGTTATTGAGCTGTTTGAGTTCTATGTAAATTTTGGATATTGGTCCCCTGTCAGAGGGATCACAGGCCACGATTCTCAGGGAAGGAGATCTTCGCAGCACAAACTGGAGAACTTCTAGAGTTCTGAATCCTGGAAATCTTATACATTAAGTGAAAGTAAAATATTTTAGATTAAAATACCAATGTCTCAAATACTTAATTATTAATTAAAATATTATTAAATGTTAATGCAAACAGTACTTTGAATAGTTTTCTAAACATTAATAGACTATGTAAAACAAAATTAAAAAGGCAAGATACTGGGGCTAGAGTGGTGGCCCAGTGCTTGGAGAGCTTGCTTGGCAAGCTCCAGCCAGGACTAGGGTTCAAACCCCAGCACCACCTGCACAACTGAGTGTCAGAGAAACAAAGGCCAGATGAAAAAATGAATGAAGTTGAGCCTATCTTTTTCTCTCACACTCTCTCTTTACAAAAATACAAGATACTTAAGAAAAGGTATGATCCTTTGCAACAAAACCGAAGTGTGACTCAGGCGCGTTTGCAGAGGATCCGGCACGGGCCCCGGCACGGGCCAGCTTTTCAGGTGTAAGGAATCCAGAGCTCCATCCCAGGCATTTTGATTGGCAGGGCTAGTGTGAGACTGGATATTTTGAAGTCTTCCCAGATGACTTGGATAGTAAGTCACCCATGTGACACAGCTCTGGCTGTGGCAGCCTCGGGCTCCACAAGGACATTCACGATTTTGAAAATCGAGTTGCATGACATTTTAAATTCTCAGGACACGCTGGGTGCCCGACCAGCCTTGGTTCCTTCCACTTCTTTCAGTCTGAGATGATAGCATTGTTCATATTTGTGCAATGCTTTCCAATTTCCACAGTCTTTCCGTTTAGGAACTTTCCTAGGCTACAGGAATAGATACGTGAGCCCCTGCCCTCTGGGAACCTGAGGGCTTGCAGGGGTGGGAGAGAAAGACCCTCCTCTCAGAGGGTCATCTGGGGACCACTGGGGACCGTGAGTGGATTGAGGGATCTCCAGATGCCCAGCACAGCACTAAGCTCTATGTGTTCTCGGTCCTGCCCGTGTCCGTCTCAGAGCTCCTGTCCCTCTTCTGAAAGGGCCATCCAGGTGTCTGTCATCTGATAGGACGTGTGGGCTACCCTAGCCCATCTGCCAGGCTGTCTCTGTAGGAGCCTGGTGTGAGAGGTGGACTGGATGGGGAGGTCCGCTCAGTGTGGGTGGGCCCCGTTCTAGGGATCACAGAGGCAGAGGAAGGCCAATCTCTGCTCTCTGCTCCCAAGCGCCAACGCTCATCCTCTGCCTGTGGAGGTCACAATTCCAGGTTCTCTGACCGTCAGGAATCCAGTCTTACCAGCGACCCTGGGCTCCGGGTCCCTTGGCCTCAAACTGAGATTCACACCCTCAGATTCCTGGTTCTGAGGGTCGCACTTGGACTGAGCCATACCAGCCATTGTCCTGGGCCTGCATCTTGCAGATGGCCTGCGGTGGGACTTCTTCAGACCCCAGGAGCCAATCCCCCAACGCATCCCCTCTCCCCTCTGTGTCTCTGAAGTGTTCTTGTGGCCTTGTCCCTTTGGAGAACTGGCTAATCCAGAGGTCACGATTCTTTCTTCCTTTCCCAACTTCCTGTCTGTGAGACTGAGACTGGGTTTTCATTTGCTTCAACCAAAATTGCACATCCCAGCAGACTGAACAGGAAGTGGAGGGAGAACCCAGCTCCTTTCTGTTACCCAGAGAGGGTTTTGCAAAAATGTTGAGCAATGCTGCCCTTCCCACCACGTATTCTTGGTTTAGGAAAACGCAGTCATTTCATTAAAATAGCGTACGTTACTGTGCCGTGTTTCTTATCCTTATTTTTATTTTTTGGTTCCAGAAATTGATCCCAAGGGTGCCTAACCACTGAGCAACATCCCCAGCCCTTTTCTTTCTTTTTTTTTTTTTAATAAAAAGGATCTCACTACGTTGCTTAGAGTGTCTCTAAGTTGCTGAGATTAGCCCTGAACTTGCAATCCTCCTGTCTCAGCCTCCTATTGCTGGGATTACAGCTGTGTGCCACCACACCCCACCTCTTATCCTTATTTTTAATGGAGTAATAAACATTTCAGCAATAGCCACACTGAGGCATAATTTGCATAGCATACCATTCACCCATTTCTGTGGTTTTTAGAAATGACTTGTGCTTTCTTCACATCAATTTTGGAGCTTTTCATCACCCCCAAAATAAATGCTACACCCCACCACCATCACACCCCAAAGCCCCTGGCAAACAGTAACCTATATCTTGTCTTCACCAATCTGCCTCTTCTGGATATCATGTACAAGTAGATCCAGGCCACGGCGGGCCTCTTCCCCCAGCAGGATGGTCCTACGGTCATCTGCATGCCCATGGGCCAGTACTTGGT
Organism: Aplodontia rufa; assembly: GCA_004027875.1. NCBI lineage: Eukaryota > Metazoa > Chordata > Mammalia > Rodentia > Aplodontiidae > Aplodontia > Aplodontia rufa. The sequence continues at coordinate 6,380 of PVKS010025528.1, read as the reverse complement.
ATCCAGGCCACAGCGGGCCTCTTCCACCAGCAGGATGGTCCTACGGTCATCTGTATGCTCATGGGCCAGTACTTGGTATCCAGGCCACTGCAGGCCTCTTCCCCTACAGTCATCTGCACGAACACGGGCCAGCACTTGGTTTCTGTGGCTGGATGATATTCCGCCGTGTGCGCAGACCATGTTCTTTCTGTTCGCCTCATTAGTTGAAGGTCACTTAGGCTGGTCGCACTGTTGGCCTGTTATGCACAGAGCATTTATGAACATCAGTGCACGAGTGTGGACTCCTGTTTTGATTTCTGTTGGGCACACAGCCAGGAGTGGAATTTCTGTGGAACTCAATGCCTAGCATTTCCAGGAACTGTGGGACTGATTTCCACATCTGTTATACCACTGACATTCCCACCAACAGTGAAGGAGGGTCCGATTCCCCCCTCTCCCGGCCAGCACTTGTGACGTAGCCAGCCTTGTGGGTGTGCAGGGGAGTCTCTTTCTCATTTACATGCATTTTCCTGGTAATAATGATAGTGAGCATCTTTTCATGAGTTTATTGGCCATTTGCAGATAATATTTTTCAATTAGGATTTTTGTGGGAGGTATAGGGGATTAAACCCAAGGGTGCTCCACCACTGAGCAACTTCCCCAGCCCTTTTTATTTTTTACTTTGAGACAGGCTCTCACTAAGTTACTAAGGCCTTGCTAAGTTGTTGAGGCTGGCCTCAAACTTGCAATCCTCCTGCCTCAGACTCCCAAACCACTAGGACTATAGGCATGCAAAGAATGTTTAAATATAATAGGGTAAATATTAAAAAAGATTACCCATACTGGGAAAATAAGCTCTTTGGGGTCCTTAATATTTTTAAAAGTGTTCAGAGGCCCCAAGACCATAAACTAGCTAGTGTGTGGAGTCATTCTCTGGAACACCCCGCCATCTTTCTTCCTAAGGAAAGGGCTTACTGTTACACAGAGCCTCTCATCCACTCTTGGTGACCAAAATCAATATAAAATAAAGATGGCAGCTTATGTTTACCACTTCTTGCCTGGCCCAGGCAGTCTGTGCACCAGATCCAAGCACCACCTTCCCCAGATTCCCACAGGGGTCTCCAGATCCAAAGGCATCTAGTCTAAGAGGTACTAGCTACAGGAATATAAATTTAGGGGTATCCACAGTTCTTACTTTTTTCTTCAATTGCAGCTGGGAGCAGAAATGTCAGCCATTCAGATCCCAACAGGAGCAGGGAGCATAGAGAGAATTAAGCATTAGGTTCAGATCATTATAATAACCAAGAAGACCAGAGTGTGTGTGCCCTTGGAGACAAGCTAATCCAACCACTCTTTGTATCAGTAAAGAAAGCCAGGTCCATCTGTCTACTCATCCATCCATCTACCTGCTCACCCATCCCTCCCTCTACCCACCCATCATCCACCCACCCATCCATCATCTATCCATCTATCATTCACCATCTATCCATCCATCCATTCATCATGTATTACTCTACTCATCCATCATCTATCCATCCATCCATCTGACATCTATCCCTCTACCCATCTACCATACACCCATCCATCCACCTACCCATCATCTGTCCCTCTACCCATCCATCATCCACCCATCTATCCATCCACCCATCCATCATCTATCCCTCTAACCTATCTATCATCCACCCATCTATCCATCTACTCATCCATCATCTATCCCTCAACCCATCTATCCATCCACTCATCTATCCATCCATCCACCCAGCCAGCCAGCCCAGTTCTTGTGGAACTTGTAGTCTTTGGATGTCTCAGTCATCTGCAGGCACTTCAGACCAGCATGTCCAGAGGGGAATTTCTGGTCATTGCCCTGCTACCAATAAAAACTAATGTATTAATAAAATAGATATCCATGAGTTCACACTGACATAAACACTCAAATAGGTAAAAGAGGTGGAGGGATCAGCTCTTCCCTATAGAGAAATTAATTAGATTAATTAAATTAATTCCAATTAATGCATGTGGAAAAAATATGGGGAATAGAAAAGTCACCATTGGAGACACAACACAGTAATCCTCTCTGCTGGCAAGCTGTGTCTAAGCTAGCTGGCAAACGAGGAAGAAACCAGATATTTCTGCAAAGCGTCTCCCCTGGTATACACCTTAGTTACCAAGGAGAAAGAGTAGCCAGAGGCCTGTAGGTACCAGCTTCAGCAACCGTGGGGTCAACACCACGGGGAACAACCATCAGCATGGAGTGATCCCGGGTCATTCGACACCAAGACCAGAACACTAATCTGTGCTACCCCTGCCCCAAAGCACACCTCAGTCCTATCAGGGGAGACCTGCATTCGGGCCCAAATTGAGAGGCCTTCTGAGACAACTGGCCAGAGCTCTCCCAATGTCCCCAGGTCACGAAACGCAAGGGGAGACTAGGGACTGAGCAGGAGGCCAGAGTCCCCGCTGGTCACTAGACTGGGGGTCTGTGCATCTCGGAGCTGTGACTTTCCACACCGTCTGTCATTTGGCACTCAGCTGTGTGGGGGTTGAGTTCTCGCAGTGGTGCTGTGATTAGGAAGCTGCTGACAGCAGAGGAAGCCAGAGAGGCATTCAGGAACCCTCCTCTGCACGTCTAACAGGGTCAAGGGAAAGTTGAAACAGCCTCCAGCTCCACACAGCTCTCCTGTCTCTGGCAGCCTCGATCGTCCATTGCAGAAAGGGAAACTACAGGAACCAGCTCCGCTTTTCCCAACCTCCCGCACCTGGGCCATCCCTCCTGCCCGGGGAAGGGCCAGTCACACACACACACACACACACACACACACACACACACACACCTGATACTCCCTTTCTGAGAACACTTTGGCAGCTCCCTTTTGCCCCAGGAGAACACTCACAGTCCCTCGAATCACCTACAAGACCCTGTAGATCCCGGTTCTGCCCCCTCCACCTGTCCATCTTCCTCTCGCTCTGGCTGCTCTCTGAGCCTGAAGGGACTTGGTGCCTCCTGCCCCAGGGCCTTTGCAGCTCTGTCTGCCCAGAAGTCTCCTCTGACTCTAGCCAGCTGTTCCCTTTGCCTCGCTGGGGTCTTGTCTCAAATGCCCCTTTTCCAGAGCGGCCTTCTCTGGATCCCCAACCAGGATGGGTTTTCTGGTTGAGCATGAGAATTTCAGGGAGACAGAACTGTCTCTGTATCTCTGTATTCCCAGCACTGAGCACGTGGAACAAATCAGAACCAGACGAGCATTTGTGGATGGAGTGAGGAAACAGGCTGAGCCTCTTGCTGAGCCTGGAACCCTCCTCCCAGGACGTCCTCTGGTGTCTAAGCTCCAGGCTCTGGAGTCTCGCTGGACCCTCTAACTACAGGGTTGTTAGGTCCTGATCTGCACAAACATGACTTCTTCCATGGCACAGCGGTTCTCTGAATGTGGACCCTTATGTTTCCCACTGGTCAGATAAGGACAGTGAGGAGGAGAGAGGCTGTGTCTCTCCTGCAGAGTGGCAACACATCATCGATACCCATCAGGACATGGGTGCAGGTGTGTGCTTCTCCCAGGGCAGGGGCTGCAGACCTGGGACTCCCCATCCAGCCACCTCCACCCAGGGAAGAGGAAACAGAGCGTCCAAGCCTGGAGCAGGGGATGTCCTGTGTGAGCCTAGCCCGGGCACCCTCCCCATCCCAAGAGATAGGGAGCATTACCCTCACGAGGAATGCAGGTGTCTCCCAGGCCCAGGAGGAGCAGGAACACCGGGGACATCTTCAGAAACAGCTGCAGTCTATGCATAGTGGGGCTAGGACTGCACTGGACGGCACTGGACAGCCTCCACCTAGGGTAACAGGAGTGTGCTCCCCGCCTCCTCCCAGGCTGCAGGGACAAAGCCAGCTGCCCACACATGCCCTCTGCCTTACCTGGCGGCTGCAGACCCACGCTGCCTGCTGCGGGCCAAGAGCTGCTTCTTCCCACCAGCAGGCATCTGCTTCCTCCTGATAGAGCAGCCAAGTCCTACCCGTCTCCAGTTAGGGAGGGCCTGGGAGTCAATGGTGGTTTTTATATTGTTAGATGGTTGGGGGAAAAGACAGAGGAAGAAGACCCTGTGACATGTGAACATGATAGGGAAGAGTTGGGCTCAGCAACACACACCTGTAATCCCAGCAGCTGGGGAGGCCAAGACAGGGGGATCTCAAGTTCAAAGCTAACCTCAGCAACTTAGCGAGGCCCTGTCTCCAAATAAAGTATAAAAAGGGTGAAGGATGTGGCTCAGTGGCTAAGTGCCTCCACACCGGGCCTCTGCACCAGTCCTCTGCAGCTGAGGCTTCAGTTCTGGCTGGTGCCTTGGATAGCCTGCCGGTGGCCTGCCAGGCCTCCCTCGAACCTCTGGACCCCTTGCCTCTGTTCTCCTTCTCCCCTCAGCAGGACGTCACGTCAGCCTCACGAGCTCACAGCCTCTGTCTGGGCCCACCCCTCAGACCGTGGGTCCTGGCAGATGGGAGGAAGTGAGAGAGAAGCAGGTGTGAGTTACGCATCACGTTATGTAAGCTATTTAACCACAGGCACGGGTGTCCCAAGAGTGGGCCAGCATTTCCCACAGATGTCATCTCTACTGAAGTGAACAGGTGTTCCAGTGAGGGACAGGAAAGAATGTGCTGTGGTCACAAAGCTGGGTTAAAGGAAATTCAACATCTTGGGGGCATTAATAACTAAGGGCAAAGTGAACCCCAGGAGAGGCGTCTACAGCTAAAGGATGCAGTGAATACCCAAGAAGGAAGGCAAACGTCTGACCTTTTCTCCTGAGAATGCTGATCCATTGGTGACACCATTTGCCAGGGGCCATTGCTGTTCTAAGGGCTCTGCAGGCTGAGGCTCGGCTGAGGCCTGGGGGGTTCTCTCCCTGCACACCACAGCAGCCTCCCAGCTCCCCCAGGGGCCTCCCTCCTCCCTCCTGTAGCAGCACCGGCCACGCCAGCCACCTGCCACCCGCTGCCCGCTGCCTGCTCATCCTGGCATTGTTCATCAGACTCTAGTGCCCAGGCGGAAGGGCTGGGTTCCCGTTTCCTTTCTACTGGGTGGGGTTGTCCTCAGCTCGCTCCCTCTACCTTCAGAGTCATGAGCCTAGCACTTTCCGGTTCCTTCCCTGTCCAGGCCTGCACGGGCCTCTCCATCTTCCTTGTGGTTCCCTGATTTCATCATCACCTCTTCTCTCACTCTCTGCCTCTCTCTCTCTCTTTTTTTTTAAAGAGGGTTAATTTCATTTTTTTAATCTGATTTTTGTTTTTCTCCACTTGGCTGTTCATGCAGAGCAGGGAGTGGAACCTGGGTCCTTCACTGAAACCTGTGCTGGGGATGGAACCCAGGGCCTTGTGCCTCCTAGCCAGGTCCCCAGCCGGTGCTCAGGAGTTGGGACGAACCCTGAAGCACATGCCCACAGGGTTCAAGGCAGCACTTGCAACAGCTGGAATATGGCACCGGCCCCGTGTCCATTCACGGGAGAGAGCATGGCACGCCATCCCCAGAGGAAGTGCTGGTGCCACAACCCCACGGGGACCCTGGGACATGCCTGAGAACTCAGGCACAAAAGGTGGCTTTCTGGTCACCCCATGTCTGTGACACATTTAGGACAGGCGAATCCTGAAAGCAGCGTAGTGGAAGCATAGGGATGCGCAGGGAAAGTGCAACAGCTGCGTGGTGAGGTTACTCTCCAGGGTGGCCAGGACAAGGGACAGTGAGGGGGACTTCAAAAATGGTTGCATGCTGTCTGAATTCTACCTCAACGTAAACTCTTCTAAATGTGGGGAAATGTCAAGAACAATGACCCCTGTGATCCCCAGAAGAGTACAGGCAGGTGACTCCAGTGACCAACCTAACCATGACAGCAGCTGGTTCCGCAGGCACATGAAGGTCAATGCCCTCCAGCAGCTCCTGGAGGCTCAGCCCCGTCCTGGTGGGAGGGGTGAGCGTTCTGTCCCTGCCACAGGGACCGTTACTCCCACAGAGCAGCGCCCACGTGGGGCCTCGGCCCAGCAGGCCTGACCTGCTCTTCCACTGAGGCTCCTGTGCTGTTGGCTGTTGGCTCACCTCGCCCAACTGTCCCCGTCCCCAACTACCCCAGCCACTGGCAAGGGCCTGGGTTGGCAGCACCCTGCTGGGCTCAGCCAGCAGTGGTCAGCCCTATGCATCATCAGGCAAAGGCCTGGGAGTCAGATCCAGGTCTGCACTCCAGTTCTGCCACTCACCTGGAACTCACCTGGAACTCACCTGGAACTCACCTGGAACTCACCTGCCACTCATTCACCTGGTACTCACCTGGCACTCACCTGGAACTCACCTGCCACTCACCTGGAACTCACCTGCCACTCACTTGCCACTCACCTGCCACTCACCTGGAACTCACTTGCCGCTCACCTGGAA
>PVKS010025527.1:0-29746 GCA_004027875.1 Aplodontia rufa | reverse complement strand
CATTTATACCATGGAATATTACACAGCAATTAGAAAAAATGATATTGCAGCCTTTGAAGGTAAATGGATGGCTATGGAAGAGATCATGATGAGTAAAATCAGCTTAACCCAGAGATCTAAGGGTCGATTGTCGCCACTCATCTGTGGAGGTAGGGATTAGACCCCTGGACAATGAGAAAGTTGGTCTAGTAGTATGAGCTAAATCCAGATAAGATGTAATGCTTTACAATCTAATACTTTTTTTTAGAGTTATAGTGGGAAGGGGAAGGGAGGGATAAGGAAGGTTAATTGGGGGGGGGCACTCCTGGGGATAATTGCAATATCCAGAATATATACACATTTTATATTATTTTGTTAAAATCTTGTAAGGGTGTTCAAAAAAATAAATAAAAAATTATAAAAAGAAAGAAAAATGGAATGATTTCATTGGAACTGTTTGATCCTTAAAAGGCTCTTTGGGAGAGGGAGAGTAGATCTGAATCTGTCCCACATTATTCTCTACTTACCACTGTCTTTGAATATGAAGGTAATATACCAAAAAAAATCCCTTGTGTGTTTATGTTATATAGATGCCTCCTCTCTAATATATGCTTTTCAAAATTGTCTAAATCCAGTACATTATTTTCCCCTCCATATTAAATAATTTTCCCTAAATTTACAGACTTAGGTTTAAAATTGAGTAATCTACCTATTAGTCTTAGAGTTCTTCAAATAATATTCTAAATTTTTTAATCTCTCCAAGTACTGTAAATGAAAATAAATCAAATCTATCCCATGAGTGTACTAGTAATAAATGAGTTATCACATGTAAACTGACACAGTGGTTAAGAGCACTGTAGTCAGTTGTCTGCATTTTAAATCTAGTGAAATTACTTAACCATGAAATGTATCAATTTTTCCCACACACAATTTGAGATAATAGTATTTCCTTTATAGCCATGTCATGGGGAAGGAAATTAAATAATTTACATGAATCATTTAGTATAATGATTGCTCAACCATTAATAGCTACTTTATTATTATTTAAGAACTGGAATTTATCAGAGACTCAATAATTTTTGGTGCTGTTCCTCTCTTCCCCTCTCTCACTTTACCTTTAACTACCATTTATGGAAAGTACATATGTCCTCTTATTACTTTGTCCTTGTCAGTAATGATGGGTAAGGGATTTGAGTGCTTGTTTTTTGGTAAAGTATAACTAAAAAGACCTTTGAGGTTATAGGACATCTTCTGAGAGTCCTTTTGAGGATTTTTTAAATGAAAATTTGATCCAGCAAAGGACACATTTTGGTGCTAAATCTGGGACCCAAAGTAGATAAATGGATAAATGTATTTTATATTTGATGCCTTAGGCAATTTTTCAAGAAAGTGGCACATGTAATATTTTACTTAACATAACCTTGAACTACTTCTTTCTAACTGAAGTGTAAGTATCCTTGGATAAGTATAATTTGTAAAGAGTGCAACCATGTTACAACATACTTAAATGCCCCTCAGCATGGTGGGGTTTGAAAAGAAGAAACTCTTTTGATCCAACATTATCCTTCATGGCTCAGAGATTTTACTGGATCATTTTCCTTAACTCAGACTCATATTAAAGTTGCCTTTTATTGTCTTAATGAGTTACTCTTACACAAAATTGTATGGCCAGTCATGTGATTTTTAAAAATATGTTCTGTGTATAGAAAAAGCAATACTCAAGTTCATATGGAATAACAGGAGACCCAGACTAGCAAAAACATTACTCTATAGAAAGGAAGAAGTAGGTTGTATCTCAATCCCTGACCTGAAATTATACCACAGAGCCATAGTAGCAAAAACAGCTTGGTATTGGTATCAAAACAGAACTGAAGATCAGTGGAACAGAATAGAAGATCCTGAGACAAACCCCCATATATTTAACTATTTGATATTTGATAAACGGGGCAAAAGTATAGTGTGGAAGAAAGGTAGCCTATTCAACAAATGGTGTTGGACAAATTGGACAACCATATGTAGACAACTGAAGCTGGATGCTTATCTTTCACCCTGCACAAAAATTAAATCAAAATGGATCAAAGACCTGGATATTAAGCCAACTTTAAACTTACTAGAAAAAGAAGTAGGGTCAACATTGCAGCATATAGAAGTCGGCAGCTACTTCCTTAACAAAACTCCCATGGCTCAAGCTTTAAAATCAATAATAAATGAATGGCATGCAATTAAACTAAAAAGTTTTTGCACAGCTAAAGATCTAGTCAGGAGCATCAAGAGGGAACCTACAGAATGGGAGAAAACCTTCGACTGCTACAACTCGGAGAGTGGGCTAATATCCAGAATATATAAAGAACTAAAGAAACAGAACACCAAACTTACAAATAACCCAATCAATAAATGGGCTATGGATCTAAGAAGAAACTTCTCACCAGAGGAAGTCCAGAAAGCCCATAAATATATGAGAAAATGAACTACAACATTAGCTATAAGGGAAATGCAAATCAAAACTTCACTGAGATTTCACCTCACTCTAGTCAGAGTGGCAAAAATGAAAAATTCAAACAACAACAGATGCTGGAGGGGCTGTGGGAAAAGAGGAACACTGTTACACTGCTGGTGGGACTGCAAGCTGGTTCAGCCACTATGGAAAGCAGTGTGCAGAATCCTCAAAAAATTAAGGATGAATCCACCTTATGACCCAACTATCCTACTTCTGGGTATTTTCCCAAAGGAGTTAGAATCAGCGTATTAGAGTGATATGGCTTCATCAATGTTTATAGCGCTCAATTTACTATAGCTAGATTATGGAACCAACCCAGATGCCCCTCACTCGATGAGTGGATACAAAAATTTTGGTACTTATATACAATGGAATACTACTCGGCCATTAGAGAAGACGATATTATGGCTTTTGCAGCCAAATGGATGGAGATGGAAAGAATTGTGCTAAGTGAAGTATCCCAATATCAGAGACTCAAGGGCTGGATGGAGTCTAGAATACATGAGGAAGCAGTATGTTAGATGGCTAAGCTAACAATAACTTCAAATTGTATGATTCTCAACACAACAGGGAGATGATTCCCTAGGATACTTGGAGGTGTAGAGAGAGGGACAGGCAGGGGGAAGGGTGTAGGAATAACTCCTAGAAGACTGGAGAAAGGGAATACAGGGGAATCATCTCAGAAGGAGATCCCTGTCCTCCATAAGATGTCCATTTAACTCAGGAGTTCTTCTGGGGGAAACAACAACAGGGGGAACCCAAGCTGGGCATCCATGATATGGCATTAGCCCTGGATAACTAAGTATCTATACAATGGTTCTTGAATGTTTGATAATGTTTCCTCCTCAATTGTATCTCTATATCCATCTAATAAAAAAAAATAAAAAAATGTTTTGTGATCAAGGTGCAAATTTACCAAAAGGCAATTTTTCTCTGTTAGCACTTCTATCCAATCACATGGTGACATGCATGTTAAATCTACTACTAATGGTAAATGTTCTCATTATTCATGGCAGACCAGTAAGCACTCTAAAAACAAATCAATTATCACTTATTTAAATTCATTTCGATTCAATAATGTTTTAACCTTACAAGATTTATCCAAAACTAAGAAGGATGATTCTGAATTAAAAGTTTTTACTTCCCCACATGTCAGAATGCTTTAAATTTTCTATTCCTAAATAACAAGACATTAACTTTAGAGAACCAAGTACCCTATAAATTTCATTATATTAATACTAATGCAATGTTCTAACATAGGGTAAATACAGATCAACTTGCACAGAAAGAGGTGTCTCTCATTTTTCAGTCTAATGTGATGAAGACAGAAATAATCAAATCTCTCCACCTGTATGAAAATAGGTGCAAATAAATAACCCTCACATCTGTAGGACTTCATTTCCCAGTTCATTAACAAGGAACGATGTTCTCCCCTCCAACAGATCTGCTAGTTTATTTTAGAAATGAACTATATTCATCAGTTGTGAAATTAAAATTCCTTAATTAGCAGAACTATAAAAGATAAATCACTTACTATGTATAGGTCACTTTGGACTCCATAAAATTCTTTTTATTTTGTGCTTCAGGAAAAATGTTTTAAATTGGAAAGATATATAAATAGGGATTATATGAGGAAAATTGTATATTAACTAGGATATTCACACTTTATTATAAAAATAATTATGAAAAATATTAAGTAATATTAATTACAAACTTTTAATCATCTTAAATAAACATTACCGTTCTCCAGCAATGACTTATTCCTCAAAGTACTTCTGACTGACCAGGAGGCAGAGAATTAAAGAGACATTTTAGACACACACACACACACCCGCAATGGCTTGATATACTCTCACAGCCCTACAGCTTTTCACACCAATGATCATTTTGGTATTTGTTTTAAAGATTTTTACTCTGCTTCCTGTGGTACCTTTGAATTTTATGAGATAAAGATAGTATTGGTGTTGGTCCTTCTATATCCACAGTACCAGTAGTATCCTGGCATGGAATAGGTTATCAAAAAAACTTTGTGAAATGGATTCTTTGAATGAATTAGAGAAATGCTATACTTGTGGAAAAAACACTGAATAAATATAAGGAAAATTCCCATAAGCAATTGGAACAGGAACATTTTTCCTAATTATTTTAGTAATAAACAATGGAAATTTTTACCAATAGTTCCTGGAAGACAAAAATAAAAAGATAAAGCTTTGTATAGTCACAAGATGTGACATTTTGTTTTTTCTTTAAAGATTACAAATCATGAAAGCTTAGCATTTCTCAATAAATTAATTTGAGCATCCTTTTAAAGACTTGTATTGAAGGTACTAAGTAGTGTAATTTGGTAAAGGAAGAAAACAAAAGATTAGAAGAAGATGGGGAAAATTCTCTCCCTCTTGAAAATCCTAAGAAATTACAGAAGAGGGCTATCAGAAATAATATGATGGTTCTTAAATATCTCTGAATTATTTGATACTCCTCCTTTTGAGAGATACTCCTAGTTTCTTGGCTCTTACATGTGACATATCTATCCATTGAAATCTCCAGCAGTCAAGTACCTATTAAGGGTCAGGCAACATGAGATGAGGTTGCCATACATCATGCCTCTTAATCTTGAGACAACAAATCTCTAAGATGTGGACTTAGAATCCTTAGTATGGAAATGTAAATAAGGATAAAAGGCAGATAGAAAAATATTTCCTGAGCTTTCCTGAGAAGAATACACACATTCTTCTTCCCTATTCCCTTGCTTGGAGTCATGTTTTGCCAGCTTACTGAAGCCAGATAAATAGCCATCTTAAAACTGACCATGTTGGCTCTTTTATTCAGAGATGGCCAAAAATCACCCCCACACACACGAATATGCAAGACATAAAGTCTTCTGTTTAGCTTGGTTTAGATATAGATGATCACATGTAGAAATGACAGGACTCCTCAACAATCAAGTTTCACAGCTGGCCTACTGGTCCTGCTGACTTGCAGTGTAGCAACTGATTGGTAGAGTGGTGGAGTGGCAGCTCATGCAGATTCAAGCTTAGGCAACAAGCACAGCCCTCAGCTACATGGAGCCCACCATGCAGGTACACTGGACCTGAGGCACAGGTCGCCAGCACTCAGGCAAGTCAAGGTGTGCCCATGCCAACCCATCATTTGGTACCCACGCTTGAGCATGTTACAGATGCCTGCTGCACACACCTGCTCCATGTGGCACTACAGCTCCAGAACCCCCACGCCCACCCCCACCCCTGAGCATACAGAATTCATGGACCTCAACCTCCAGCTTCCTGAGAATCAGAGAAAAATACAGAAGCAAGGCAAACTGAATGGGATTTAAGGCTAACCAATACCATTAGTGGGTTTCCAAACCCTAATTAGCATAAATTGGACCAATAATATTAGTACTTTTCTAAGCCCAAATTAGCAAAAGTTTATACCAATAGCATTGATACTTCTTTCAAACCCTAATTTGCATAAGTTTGGACCAAGATTATTGACCCAAGTGCTATATAAACCCCTATATTGGTGCATTCAGGTGAAGAAAATCTGAAAGAGTTCCGTTCCTATTTCTTCAATAAGCAGTACTTTTCTATTCACTCATTCCGATCTGTGAATTTTATTCTTCAAATTTACAGGCAAGGAGCTGAAAGAGTGTCTCAGTGGTTGGAGCATTTGCCTGGAATGTGGGAGGACCTGGGTTCAAACCCCAGCCACACATTCACAACTAAGTGTTGGAGAAACAAAGACCAGATGATAAACTAAATAAAATTGACTCCCTTTCTCTATCTCCCCCCACCTTTCTTTAAAAAAAAAAATTGCAGACAAGAACCCAGAAAGAAGAAGAAATTAACAGTGAGTTGCTGCTATCTGTGGCAACACTGAGGGGCACTGCCCATCACTGAGAACTGTAATACCTCTCAGCTGAAGAGGCCTGTAACTTATGAAGACTTCACCCACCAGCAGAAATAGGAAACCCCAGCCTGTCAGCCAACAGAAGTGAGCAAATGAGGTTCATCTCAAAACTCTAGTTTCAGAAATACATGCATATCTACAGAAATAGCTGAGTGTGAATACATGAATTAGTATATATGCATATATATTTATACCTTGAGAGGTCCCTAGAGGCAATGATGCCCTATAGCAATGAGCACACCTAAGTCCCAAATATTAATTTCTATTGCTATTTTCAGTAAATAAAATCAGTTAAAATGTCTGATTCTAGGAATGAAGAAGAAAATGTACAAGGTGAGTTCTTATGTTGGCAGAAAGTAAAGAACCACTCAGAAGGAAAAAAAAATAAACTACATTAGTAAGAGTATGGCACAGAAGCCACCTGAAAGTGTTCCCAATGGCCAAAACTAAAACAACAGTTTGAGCAACCTAATAAATAAAGTAGTACTTGGTTGTAAGCCAAAGTATAAAATAAATATTATAAGTACATTTAAATAAGTTAATAAATAAGCTAAAGAGACAAAACCCCTTTGCAGAATTACAAATAAATCCATCCAGTTATTTTACCCTTAACGATATCCTTAAGTTTAAGCTATGCATTGTGACTTCCTTACAAAGAATACAGTATGAAAAGGTGGAGAAAGGAATAACTTCAAAGTGAAGAAATCTGAACAACCCTATTTTAGCCAGATTATCAGGGTCAATTTCAATAATTATATTACCTTTTATTTGATTGAGTAAAAAAATCACAGTTTACCTCCATGATCATCTTTCCCAAAATCTATAAATCCAGTCTAATCATGAGAAAAACAACAAACAATTTCAGTAAAGGAACATCCTAAAATATACTTGAAAAGTACTCCTAAAAATTGTCAATATCATCTAAAACAAGGAGATTCTTAGAAATTCACAGCAAAGAGAAGTCCAAAAAGATATGAAACTAAATCTAATGTGGTAATCTGTGTGGGATCCTGAAATATTTTTTAAAAAGTGAGTTAATATGAAATAAGGAAAGATGAAAAAACCATAGCATTCGGTTTAAAACAGTATATCAACACTGATTCATTAAATTGAACAAATGTTGCAGAAATAAAAGGTGTTATGCATAGATGAAAAATATTATATGTGATAGGGTATATGGAAACTGTAATATCTAATTTTTCTGTAAATCTAAAACTTCTCTCAAAATTAATGTCTACTAATTTTAAAAAGTTCTTAAAGGAATTATCTTTATAAAGAGTCTCTCAAAATTTTGAAACCTCAGGAACAATACATTTTTTTAAAGACATGGAGTGAGACAGAGAAAGTTATTTTTAATTTTTTTTTTTTGTTTTTATTTTTCCTCCACTTAGTTGTGTCATGTGGTGATGGGTATTAAACTGGGTCCTCTCGCATGTCAGGCAAGCACTCTATCACTGAGCCACTACTCCAGCCCACAATAAGTTTTCAGAAAGGTAAAAAGTAAATAATTTTCAAACTGATGATGACACTTGGGATAGCATAAAACTTCTCATCAGCAATATTGGGTTCTAGAAGAAAAATGGAAAAATACTTTTGAAATGTTGAGAAAAAGCTATTTCAGCCAAGATAAATTCCTATCCAAACTGCTACTCAAATAAATCACTAGCAAAATGAAAAAACATTTGCAAAGTTTCAAAGACTCCAAAAACTCACATACTCAAAGAATGTTTTAAAGTCTTTATTATTAAAAAAGAAAAAAGAAAAAAAGAAATGCTAGGCACAGTAGTGAATGCCTATAATCCCAAAAGCTTGGGAGGCTGAACCAAAAGGATTGCAAGTTCAAAGCCAGCCTCAGTGACTTAGGGAGGCCGTAAGCAACTTAGCAAGACCCTGTCTCAAAATTAAAAATTAAAAGGGCTGAAGATGTTGCTCAGTGGTTAAAAGCTCCTGGGTTCAAAAGAAAGAAAAGAAAAGAAATGGAAAATCATAGAAAGTGGCATACGAAAGAAGTTAACCAAATCCAGGAGTACAATGATATATTAGGATTACTAGTGAGTAGCAGGATGAGAATGATCCAAAGTGGGAATGAATGTCAGAATGTTTAAGAAAATAATTTTGAAGAAAATGACAAATTTTCTACAAGAGAAAAGCATAGTGAAAATTTTGATCATTATAGTGAGCAAAGAAATATTATGACATTATATTATTTTAATAGGAACTTTACTTCCACACCTCAGGTTTTAAAAACTCATCCAAGAAGTGAAATAAGGTTATGCTTTCCCCCATAACTTCAAAACCCTTCCTGGTTCTTCAGTAAATAATATTTACATACTCAGTAATCTGATCTCTTTACTGGGAAAATATTTAGGATATATCTGTAGACAAAGCATGAAAGACTTAACTTCAGTTATAGAATAAATCTTAAATGCTATAAACATGAATAATTGAAATTCAAGATATGAAGGATGCATGTGGGGAGGTGCAAAAGTTCAGAGAAGTGGCAAGCACCATTGATGGGCTCATTTTTTCATCTAATAGTGCAAAGTTAATAGATATTACAGAAGGTTAATTGTTGAAGAAACACAAGTTTAATTCTATCATGTGGGGCTATAACACAACCAATGAAAGAAATAAAAATTAAGTATGTTATTGACAGAGTGGCAGGGTTTGAGAGGGTGTTAGAAGAGTAAGGAGAAGGCAATATAACAAGCCAACTTCATTTTCAAAGTGGAGGATTAGTAGATATTTACTAAAGTTGGTAGTTTAAGAAATTTAGAAAATCACACATTAGAAAAAAGTACTAAAGATAAGGACATGTTTATTTTGAAATCCCTTTAATTAAAAATTCAGAAAATTAAGTTTAAGCTTTGGTTATTTGAAACTTTTAATGCTTACTCTAAAGCATAAATGATCCATACATGATCAGTTGATTTATTGTAGTCTGTGTTCCTTAGAAACCCACAGTCCTATGAAGCAGAGACAGCCACATTGAGTCTCAAGCCCTCACTGTTTCACAAAGAAAGTATGAAAATAAATAGCTAAATATTCAACTCATAATATATGAGAGGAAAAATGTAAGTAGAAATATAGGGAAAGCAGAAGAAGAGAATACATAAAACTCTAGAGACTTTTTAAATTAATGAATAATAAAGAAACATAATACATTTAACAAATAATCTAAATTTTATTATAAAACATGAAATAGAAATACCACTAGCAAGTTGGTGTACTTTAGTTTGTTTTGGAAGGAAAAAGCATAGGTATACATAAGTGGGAACAAGAAATGGTATATAACAAACAGATTATTCTTAACTTTAACAGGTAGACAGAGTAACACCAAGCAATGTAAATATAGACCCTGCATTGCAGGCCCTTAGAAAGAAGGCCCAGCAAGTGTAAAATAGCTTGAAGATGAGACAACATTAGTTAAGTACCATATGGATAATAAGAGAAAGCAGAGCCAGTTACATGTAGAAAGAGAAATGATATGTTATTAACACATAAGCTAAATGAGGAAAACTTTCCAAGATTATGTATAATCGTTAAACTATATTGTAGTGACTCAGGAAGAATGAAATTTGCATAAATGAGAGCCAAAGGGTTGTTTACTTAGTTTCAGAAATAAATCGCATTTGAAAAGGGAGATAACCAAGGCTTCACAACTGAAAAAGCAGATCAATTATGGAATAATAGTAAGAGAAAAAGAAAGGGACAGGGGCTGGAGCGGTGGCTCAGCGGTTTCAGCGCTTGCCTTGCAAGCATGAGGACCCGGGTTCAAACCCCAGCACCACGTACACAACTGAGTGTTGGAGCAACTAAGGCCATGTGAAAAACTAAATAAAGTTGTTTCACTCTTTAAAAAAAAAAAAAAAAAAGAAAGGGACAAAGGAAGAAAGATGAAGAAGGGAAGAGAACAAATACATTTCCAGTTTCCTATGAAGAGACATCCATTCCATCAGCATTCACAGACTCCCATTACCTAAGGATGCTAAGGACCTCCGAGACCACTTTCTGAACCTCCCTCATTTTACACTTGAAAAACAAGTGCTCCTAGGCCAGGAACAAGGAGTAACATGCCTGAAAAGAAACTGCAGACTCCAGCTTTTCAGTACAGTTACCATTCCACTACACAGCAAGATCTCCTTTACTCCAAAACGGGGTCACATTTCAAGATTTTTAGCTATTTTTAAAATTTGTTTACAATAAATATGTTTATTTTTCCTATATCTTGAGCAACACCTACGCTGCAATAGGATGAATGGGAAAAGGAAACATCTTTTTAAGTAAAGCCATTTCCAAACTCTGCTTCACTTAATTTCTACAAGGCTGTTCTTGCTGAACCCTAGGGACTCAGATATTAGAAGAGAAATCATCTGGCAAAGTGCTATACTATTGGGGCATGGCAGCACTTTCATCCTGATTCTTATTCAAATGTGTAAATCATGAAGTCCCCTGTCACAGAATGTAAATACAGTTTTGCCTTTCAATACAAGATCAAGCCACAGCTTAATGTTCTTTGTAATATTCCTACCATCTAGTCTCCAGACCACTAAGAGCACTTAAGGACAGAACCTGCCACTGGCAATGTTCCGCAGTTCAATTAAGCTGGAAGTAGGAAGTAATTGTAGGATTCTGAACAGGTTCTTGATGAAAATATTGGTGAGGAAAATGATTGTGCCCTCATGCCTATCCAGAACATCTGGTAGGAAAGGATCGTTACTTTATTTGCATTCCATGAACAATTTAAAAAGTAATTTGCAGTTTGGGACAAAGAACTCTGAAATAGTGGTTGACTGATTGAAAACTTCTCCATAAAACAGTAATCCTGACTAAGTGACATTAACAGACTTTTTTTTCCCTTTAAAAGTTTCATTAATTGAGTTTCATTATTTACAAAGTTATGATTTATTGGCTTGAACTGACATTCATCTTTGTGCTAAATAATTTTGCAAAAATGGGGGTGAGGTTGTACCATAGAAATAAAGCATTAAAAGACAAGAGGGGAAAGAAGTTCGCAAAAAATTGAGTAGGCAAAGATCCGCAGAGACTATGGGTGGGGATATGAGAGAGGGAGAAAGAAAGAGAACAGAAGAAAATTGTCAAGACAGGGAACAAAGGCAACAGAAAAAAGAATAGCACAGATGTATAATGAACCAAAGCTCTTCATTTTCCATTAGGTCAGGAGCTGTGAAAAGAAAATATGCAAATAGTCCAGGCTTGGCAGACAGCAAGTTCATGGGCACCAATGTGTTTCCTGCAGGTTCTGAACACTGGATGTCTGACCTCAGCCAAAGTCGTACCTGTGAAGGTATGCTACCCTTCAGGCACATGATTAAAAAGAAGGGCATCTACACAATCAGATTTTGTTAATTTAAGAACTACATTCTTTTAGGATACTTCTGGCTGGACTAATACGTGTTATATTTCATTTCTAACTGCTAATTTAATTTGTATTAAGATAATTTTGCTTAAAATTATCCAGAACTTTTCAAATATAGAGGCCAGCCATTCTATGATACTAAAGATCCATAGATCAGGATGTGAGTTAAAAAGGTAAGTTTGCTAGGAGCAATTTGATCTCTTGTAAGGAACACAGGAGAGTATAATATACTGAGTTGCACTATCAGGTACACTCTTATTTTCAATGCTGAAGAGACACTTCCCCTGAATCTGAGACCTTGTTTCCCAATAATTAGGGAAAACAATTACAAAATCCATATCCCATAATCCCCAATCCTTTCAAATTCTTTGAAGGCATTACTAATCAAACAACAGAGCTATCTCCTGCCCACGATAGAACTCTACTTCCTAATATCATAAGAACTGGCACACAAGTCAAAATCTGCTTTCTACCTGTACTATTTTGTTGTCTTCTGTGATACCTTACTCAAAACTTAGCAAGTAGTAATTTCACTGTGGCCAAATACAATGGCAAAGAAACAAATATGAACAACTGGAAAACTATACAAGAACTTCTTTAAAATTGCTATTTGGATTCTCAGAGTGAGAAGTTGTATTTTTATAATAAGTATGCACTTTGTATAGTGTTTTATAATCTTTACATACTTTTCATACAAAACTTTTCACTTATTTTTTATTTGACATTTATTGCAATAGTGCATAATAGAGGGAAAAAATTAAACAGCAGCAAAAAATAAGAAGATAAGAAATTGGGATTTTGGTGATTTTGCTTTGATGGTTTTGAAAGGCAGAAGTACTTGTTTTCATAGTTCAAGGAGTGACTGGTTATTTCTTCTCTTCCCAACTGAGCACTAAACAATAGTCCCTTCAATCTGCTGTATTATGTGGGATTGCCACATTCACAGTTTTTCTTTGCATTACTCAGCATTTCTGAAGCTAAGAATTGAATTGAAATCACAGTTTTCCATGATTTGGAGCCAAAATTTAATCTTAGAAATATAAACAGTCATTAAGGTAATATGTTTGAAGAATACTTTAACTTTCATACATTTCATTTTAAATTCAAACACATTTTTCCTAGAGGTAACACATATTAATGCAGGTGATCCTAATTACAGCTGATAAGACCAGACCTTTACTACCATAGATTTGCATCAAACACACCTTGTCTTTTAGTACAAAAAAAAATAAATCTTTCTGAATAAAGAAATACTGAAACTCTTTCAAAACCTCAGCTCCCTTTCTGAGATACCAACGAGGGAATGTATACCAATTATATTTCTTATACCTTGGTGTCACTAAAGTTCACTTTTTATTCACATCTACAACTATGATATTCTTTATTATGATAGCTCAAATTATAGACAAGGTTTAAAACAGAAACAAAGTCTTTACTCTGCATAAACAAAAGTCTACTATGGAAAAACCCCACAGATTCAATCCAATCAACTTTTTCTCATTTTAAGATATACCTTACCCTGGAAACATTTCCTTGCACTCTGGCTAAGTCTTCTCCTGGATTCTTCTTTTTATTATTGTGAATTATTGCCAGCATAAATGTAAACTGGTGAAACCCAGCTTACAGAATGCTAGTTAGGTTAAATAAATTGATATTACTTCACTCACAATGTCTATTTTTCTGTGTCTTCCACTTAAGTACTTCTTTGACATTTGAAGATTAGCAACAAAGTTGAGAACATAGTTTTTGGGAACAGTTTCCATGTCATTCAGCCCTTTGTTCCCAGCATGTGCAGGACTAGAAAATCTAGAATTAAGATAAGGATGTGGCCCTGCTGTTATTTATTCATTAGTGAAAATAATGCATAACATGATTTGACTATGGAGGGGCAAATGTAGCCAAAGAAGCTTCCATGCTAACTAATAATAAATCTGCCTTTCCTAGCACATCAAAATGCTTACCAGGGGCTGGAGCAGTGGCTTTACGGATTGGAGTGCTTGCCTGGCATGTGCAAGGACCTGGGTTCAAACCCCAATATCATATACACAATTAAGTATCAGAGAAACAAAGACCAGATGAAAAACTAAATAAAACTGATTCTTTCTCTCTTTCTCCCCCTTCTTAAAAAAAAAATACTTAGCAAACACCCAAAATGCTACTTACCTAAATGCTACTCACAGACTGCACTGATTTCCAACAATCTGTTAACTTGATTTAGAACAAAAAAGGTACTTTTTATTCACAAAAATGATATTTGCTCAGTAAACACTATACAAATTTAATTGTATTGCTTCCATCTTCAATTTGAGAAATATTTATTCACTGATTTGGGGGATTAATTCCTTAGTAGAACGAATAAAACAATTTTCAAGATTTACTTATTTGGTACAATTTTCAAAACACCTTGCAGCAACAAACTTTCCATGATGGCAAAACAGAAGAAAAACAGAGTTGGTAAGCGGATACTCATTAATGATTAACAGTTCTATGTAGATGAGACTTAAGTCTTTTAGCCTCACTCCTGATACCTATGTGGCTTCTGACACATCCTTTAACATTTCTAAAATTCATGTTTTTCATCTGTCAATGGAAACCATATTCTTCACTCTCTGCTATAGGGAGAACTTTGCTTTCTTTATCCAGGGGATGAAAAGATCATGAAATCTTAGCTAGAGGGGCAATCATGATGGTTACTTTAACCTCAAAGGCTTTCTCATGGTAAATTACAGGGAGAATAGTTAGTCATAAGCCCTGTGTATTAAATTTCTGGCAGATTAATAAGCACTCACTTATAGTACAGCCTTCATCAAGGGTCATCAGTAAGTACAGAGGGAAGAGAATAGCAGTATAGCAGTAGAAGAATATTTTAGTTCTTTTTAAAAATCATTTCCTATTTCAATTTTATACCATTAATTTTTTCTGTGTATGAAAACTACAGAATCAAGATATCCTACACATATTAATAATTAAGCCTTGCTACAGGGAGGAAAGTTTAGAGGGCAGAGTTTAGGATGAGATAGTAAAGTAGAAGTGAAATGGACAAAAAAAAAAAAAAATCAAATGTCTGTTGGTTTGCCTATTTTAATGTAAATAATCTTGCAGTCAGTTCAAAGGTCCTTAATATCCAATGTACAGTATCCACTCAATCATCTGTTGCAGAGTCATAATTTAAGTCACAACTTGATGAGATGAATAACATCTAACAACATGTCAATGAAGGGGACATATTTCTGAGAATGGAGTTGAAGCTGAGAGCATCCTGTCTGAGTGTCTTTATTTGGCATGCTCTGTAGGCCTCAGTTGTTAACATAAGAATCCTCAAAACCTAGGTACAATTTCAACAATTATAATGCCTAACTATGACACTTAGGAATGACAATCCCATGGATTGACCAGGAAATGTCTTAATACTTTGCTGGACTAAACAGTTATGGATAATAATTTCTGTTCTTTGAACTTTATGCCTTTTGAATTAAGAGAAAACAGCATTCGAATATAACATTTCAGTATGTACAATCTAATTTTTCCAGAACAGTTCCTGGATTCAAAGCCTTCACCAAAGGGAATAATCGAGAACAGTCCTGTACTGGAGATCTTCGAATCTCCCTTAGGAACAGATGAACCAAGATGAATTTTCTATTGTATCATGAATACACTGTTATACTCAAACTCATTGATTTAATTTGATAAGAAAATAATGATTCTCAGTTGCTTAGTAAGCTGCCAGAAATTTAATACACAGGACCTATGGCTAATCAGTTATTTACCATGATAAAGCCTTTGAGGTTAATTTAAACATCATGACCACCCCTCTACCTAAGATTTCCATATTCTCACCCCTCTGGATAACAAAATCAAAGTTCTCCCTATAACAATGTCCTTTCCTTTCTGCTCTTACTCATTGACTATGACTTCAAGCTACACTGATGATGAGAAAAGCGTTCTTTTTGTTTCTGAATAATCCTTTTATTTCTGTATCTGGTATAGTTTAAAGAAGTAGGAGAAGAGATAGAAAGTTACATAATATTAGGAGGTAGCCATTAAGGCACAGCTTCAGAGTCAAACTTTGAGTGTTTAAATGCAGTATGCTGGTTATTTATTAGACAACTTACTAAGCCTCTCTGCATTTCAATTTCTTCATCTGTGAAATGGACATTAATAGAAAAGAAAAAGTTATATTCTTGGGGATGCAGCATTTTTTGATATGATATGTACCCAATAAATATTAATTCATAGTATTATTATAGAAACATGAGGTGTTGGCATAAAGGCAATGAATCATGAATGTTGTATCTTTAAAAAAAATGCTTGAAATACTTATCAGGAAGAATTCTGAACAGAAAGTTCTTAGCCCTAGGCAAAGATAAAGATACACTTATTAAACACATTATTTTCAAAATGTTATGTTAGCCACTCATGTGTTATCTCATTTCATTCTCAAAAAAAAAATATCCTGCATATCAGCGAGGCCAAGTACTGTGACTCGACAGGAAAGCAAACTTAAGAAATTTTACATCACGTTCACAAAACTACCCAGATTATTTGAAGATAAGATTCTAATAGGTTAATCCAACTTTCAAATGTGTATGTTCTTATTATACCAAGCAGGATTCTTCCAAAATCTATTCAGTGAACACTTGCCACTATTTGTGTCAGTTCAAATGAACCCACCTGCCTGATATGAAGAGAGAACAGTTTAAATTATTATAAAGCACTTATAACAACTGTTTAGTTTCAACAAAGAGAACATAAAACAATTAAAATCTCTAAACCATAGATAGGTAAAGAGCTTGTCCATTTTATTGTTACTTGACCCATCAGCTGTCTTATTTAATCATTTGACATTTAGTACCTACAAAAATACCCTTTACAAGATAACGTGAAAGGAACAGTAAAGAAGCTAACCTTTGTGATACCCTTTTTTTCACAAGGAGGAAATTTTATAGGTGTCAACAGATTCAGTGATGTTCCTTAGGGCACATGGAAACAAGGCTTGTCAGCCACTGCTCTGAGGTTAATATTTCACTATTATACAGCAACTTCCCATCCGAGGGTTTCAAAGAGCTTTATAAATTTACAAAGAATCTAATGTTTTTGCAGTCAGTATTCTTCTTTTCCTAGATGAATAAAAATGCTGTTTGAATACACCAGGGAAAAAGCACAATGACCATTCCAATGCTTCAGCAGAGCTAGCTGTGCCTGCCACTGGATTTAAGCTGCACTTTTTATATATATAACCGTTAAGCTCTTATCACATCACAATATTATTATTAATTTATATACATCTTTCTTCCCAAATAATCACTGGACAACTTGATGGTAAAGATGTCTTATTTACTTTGTCACAGTTCAACAACTATTTCACAAGCAGGGTTCCACCTCGGTGGTCAGACTATAAAGACAAATAAGACATTGCCCTGGTCCTGAGGTTTTGTGAACAAGTGGAGGAGACAGGCATATCAATGAAATGTGGGAGAAATTATGATGGATATTCATACCAAGCACCATGAGAGAGTGAGCAGACCCTGAACTCTGACTGAGTGGTTTAAAGAAGTTTCCTAGAGGAAGTGAGGACTGAGCAAGTGTCCTCTAGTTACTACTGAAAAAAGTGGTAGACAGCAAATATATGATCAATAATCTATGAAGGAATGGGAGTAGGGAAAGAGATAGAAAAAAGGATACAAAGATAAAAATGTACAAATGAATCCTTTTATTTCCACCAAAGAAGTGGGTTATGTAACTTAACTTTCTCACATTTCTTAAATTGTTATCCACTCTTTAAGACCTGAAGAAAATGCCTTCACTCTTGCATTGTTGAGTTCTACTTGCATTGTTACAGTTCAATTTGCAATGAACTCTAACAAAAAATAATATTAAAAAAATACAACTAGTTGGTTATAAAGAAAGGGACCTCATGTATATATGCCTGCTAAGGTTATCACAAAAGACTCTACCAGAACCAGAACCTTACACAGAGACCAGTACAATCTTACACAGAAAACATTTCTGCAAGGACATTTGCCCAAGAACTATCTGTCCAGCAGTGTACTGACATCACCTTTGTTATTGATCCTTGTACACAAGAAGTATTGTTTCAAAACAACTTATACAATCCTCCTCATTTTACCTTTGAAAAGCCCCCTTTTCTCAATCCCCTTGAATATGCACGTAGTTAACTATGATATGCATGTTGCCATTGCCTTGTTCTTTCTTGAATTGATTAATCTTTGAAGACTGCTATTTGACACCTTCACTCTAAATACGTTGAAATTTGTGCTACTCTAAAAGAAATCCTCCTTCAACACTGCTTCCTCCTTGAAATGCATATCAACAATTTTATTCTTTTTAGTACTAAATCTGAAAAAAAAAAAGTATACTTCATTTACTGACCATTTCTTTCCCTTAATCTTATACAAGGGAGATAACACTATGAATAAGATGGCCAAGCTTCCTATCTTCAAGGAGTTTAATTTTCTTGAAGGAGACAGATAAGTCAACAAATGGATGCAGTATACCATGTAGCTAAGTGCTTTGAGATATATAAAATAAGACAAAGGGGCACACAAGCATGATGCCTTTTGAAAACCTCCTTATGATCAAGACAGCTTCCCCCATCAACACCTGGCTTGTCCTCCAAGAGCAGAATCTCCAAACCTCATCCCCAGCTCTTGCTTACCTACTGCTCTATGATCTACTAGCATCTATAACAGCACTTCTGAAAACTTCTGTGGACTGGAATTTACATTTGCCTGCTCCTCTAAATAATCAAGTCCAGGATAGCAGAAACCTTATTTTTGCCTTCCTAGTCAATTTCCAAACTTTTTTGCAGTTGCACACAAATTATAATTGGCTTTAATTAAAATGAATTTAAAACAAGAAAGAAAAAATCTTTTCCAGCTAAACTCAATTAGTATAATATCTGCATTTTCAAATTATTTTGTTTAGGGAACAAATTTGAAATCACAAGTTGTTTTTTAATGAACACTCTGTATTTGAAGAATAAAAAAGTTTAAAAGTTCAATTGAGTTTTGATGGTAAGTCTCTGCAATGTACTGACTGTGCCCACCCCACAAGACTCATATTGAAATCATAACCCCCAATATGATAGTACTGGGAGATGAGGACTTTGAGAGGTTCCACCCTCATGAATGGGATCAGTGTTCCTATGAAAGTGTCTCCAGAGAGCTCTCTAGTTCTCCTCTGCCAGGTGAGGATATGAGATGTCAGCAATTTACAACCTAGAACTCAACTATGCTGGTACCATGAACTGTGAGAAATAAATTTCTAGTGTTTAAGATACCTAGCTTATACTATTTTATTATAGCAATCCAAACTGACTAAGATAGTATTCTAAAGTCACATGCTTGTCTGGCAGCCTCTCCTTCCAGTCTCCCTATGTGTCCTGAATTCCACAATGCTCAACCACTTGCTATTTCCTACACATGATCTTTCACAACTCTGCACAAGATCTTCCCTCTCACTAGAATATCCTCCACTTTTACCCTTGAAAAACTCCAACATAACTTTTTAAGCTTAACTCAAATAACACCTCCACTATGAGCTCTTCTCTGCCCCCTTGGAGAAAAACTGAACACAAAATCTCCTATTTTTCAAATACATTCTCCATAACTTTTTTAGAATACTTGTCTTAAACCAAAGTTTGTCTATTTTGATTTCCTTTCCCATGTATTATTGATGAGGTCAGATTCTCTGCTCCCGCTGGCAAATAGAGTCTGGGCCAACTACAGATTCTAGCAGCCAAAATAGCCTTCTTCTAGTGTTTGCAGCTACTCCCAGTTAAAACTGGAAATTTGGCCTGACTGCAGGTTTCTGCAGCTGAAATAGTGTTAGTAGCATCCCAACAAGGAGTGTCCGGTCCCAGCTGGCAGGAACCGGACGGTTCTCATTCAGGGGTTCACTGGGAATGAAGTAGACCCACTGGCCCTGAGTTCTCTAAGCACTTTATTTCTCCCTTTACCACGGCTAAAGGCCTCCAAGCGCTTCCCACCTTCCCTCTTTTAGAGGCAAGGCCTTTAAAACATTCTTTTTAGAGTCAAGGCTATTCACATTTAGAGTCCCTGTTTCTATTGCTATACTAGAATCCCTATTTCTGGGGCTGGGGCTACTACCTGCATCTTCTACCACTGCTGATCCCGCTGCTGATCCCGCCACAGCTTCGCTGCTGCTTCTATATTGACTAGTCGCTACTCTCTTTATTTATCCATTACAACAACCAATAGGGGTAGAGTGCAAACACATTTATCCAATTGTAACAAATGAGTGGCCAAATAGCTTAGTCATGCGGTCAGACAATCTGTTATTAGGGAAGATACAAGCCGGCTGGGACAGAGTTGTTTACCACCAAATCTTTTACAAGCCAGCTGGGCCTCATGTTGAGGTCGTCCCCAACAAAAGAGGTCAGTTTTTTCCCTTCACTACTGTTGAGTGATATGTTGTATCTCTTGGCATGGAAATTCACCCCTGGAATTCAGTGCCAATTTTCTGGGTTCTTGTCTCACAAATTTGAAGAATAAAATCCATGGACAACCACAGAAGAAGGAGTAAAATGACTAGGGTTTACTTAAGGAAGGAGAGCAGAGACTCCACAAGGCAGAGGGGTACCTGGAAGCAGGTCACCTTCTGATGGATGTTAGGCCAGTGTTTATGTTGGTTTGGGGTATGAGCCTTGATTAAGATTCAGGTAAAGCTGGCATTGAGAAAAGCACCATCATTGGTTAAACTCTATGCAAAACAGGCATTGAAATTAAGCACCAAAGTCATGATTAAAATCTATGTTAAACAGGTAGCAATTCTTTCCAAGTTCCCATCTGTGTCCACCCACACTTCTTAGTTTTCCTGACTCTGGGACAAAGGAGTTGCTCCCACAGGTGAGCCTCATGGTCATTTGTATTTGAAGGCCCTGAGCATACCCATAATGGCTCTCTATGGAACAGCTTCTAGGTGTGGTTGAATGGGGCCCATTGTCCTGACTACCTAACTATTTTACTATCTCTCCTGAACAGTCTCATTATTGTGAGTCCTTCTAGACCAGGATTTGTGATACATTTTTGTATCACTAACACTTAGTATTGGCTGAAAAAAAGTAGGTGCTCAATAAATAATTGTAATAAATCCTGACAACCTCAGCTGGCAGCGTCATATCTCTTCAAAGCCATCCTGCAATGGATTGTTAAGATTTCCTGTTTCAAAGATAAACTTTGATTAATTGTTGTATCTGAAGCCACGTGAACATAGAAACCCCCTACCAGTTTTAGGCAGCCCACACTGCAGTAGGCTACCTTTTCCCCAGTAATTACCATTGCCTTTTTAAAACTTTCCTCTGGCCTTTTCAATTACTGATTGTGTTATCCAGCTGTGTAATCAGACTGATACACTGTCTGCTGACAGTGTTACCATTTTAATGTAAATGATTTCTTCATCAACAGGTCTAAGTTGTATGTATTTCAAAAAGTGGTGGTGCAGGATGTGGAATAAAGAGTAGTTTTAGTGAAGCATATTATAAAGTTTTAGAGATGTTCATTTCTAATCTTACTTACATGTGTGCATCCTGGAAGTAATTATCAAAACACTTCTGACTTATTTATGCTTAAACAAGTATTTCCCAACTTTGAGTCTAATAGACCCTTCTAATCTGATTGTGCCCAGATCCTGTAGTTTCACACTTAAAGTCACCTAACTTCTCTGAGTCTTAATTTATTCCATTTAGAAAATGCCTGAGATTAGAAAATCAACCCAGGACCATGGGAGACAGAACAAGAAATCATGGTATTAGGTAGTAGCTAGCAATGAGCAGTGAAATGCTTGACAAAGCTACAGGTTTAGTCTTGAAGTTTGCTGTAAGCTACTGCCAAGGCAGATAAGCTATGGAAAACATTAATACGCAAGTGTTTAGGGTAAACAAAGACAAATGAAGAGGAAGAATGCCTCAAGAATAAAGGATCTATGGAACTATCTCTTTACAGGCCCCATAAAAGTTGAGATAAACCTAAAAGCTACTGGCACTGGTGTCTCTCACTAGCTCAGAAGGGGGTATTCCTTAATAGCACAGGTGCAGTGAGGTAACTTTTGACCGCTATTAACCCCAATGCCTATATTAACATAGGATTGACTTGTAGATGAAGCCCCCCTAAATAGGATGGCCACCATGACAGTTCCAGAGAGGACCAACTAAGGTCAAAAACTCCACCACCCAATGTGAAAGAGGAGTTGAACACCTGATTGGTAAAGGCTGCTGAAAGAGGACCCCAATTTTCAAATCAATCATAAAACAGCAACAAATTTGAAGACAGCATTGTCTCCTTTGTTGTTCTATGCTCAGAGACAGACCACTCTCTCTTAAGAGTGCTTTCTACTTGAATCTTACTCTGCTTTTACTTTACTTTCACCTCTCTTTCGCTTATTATAAAATTCTCTTGCATGATATTTGTGTCTGACTTTAAATATTTCGTCGGAACAAAAGAACCGAGGTTTGGATTTTCAGCTCCCTGCTTTCATGTGACAATGGCATGGGCTCTTCAATGCCAAACTCATTTGGCTCATTCCAAATACACCCATAAAACTAAATAACAGAGCAGTTATAAACTGTATGTGAGACAAAACCATTCTGCTCTGAGGTTTCCAATATGAAGGTGAACTCACACAAAATGATATTTTCCCTCTGTTAAAAAAAAATGCCTCGAGAGGTTCCAGACGGTGACAAGAGGTTCAAGACAGCTTCCCCAGCAGCTCTGGGAGTGGATGGAAAATCCCCAGTTCATTTCCAGTTTTTTGAGGTGCGTTTGGAGGAGTAGCATCTTGAAACCCCAGTCCTAATTTGCTCAGTTGATTTGAGGAGCAGAGACTGGGGAGAAATGAGTGGGGTTTTTATTTTTTTTATTACGTCTGGGCTGGGATGCCCGAGCAACCACCGCCCGGGAGTGGGGGAGGAGTCTAGTAGCCAGCGAACTCAGCCCCATGGACTTTGCTTTAAATACAGTGCTTCTGCGGTCTTTGTTCACCTGCCGCTGCTGCGAAGCTGGCTGGCGAGTGGAGTGGGGGAGGATTCTAGCACCCCACACTCGCCATAGTGGAGAAGTCTCGGTGCTTTAAATATAGCGCCACAGTGGCTTTGTTTACCTGCCACAGATACATGGCTGCTCTGGCAGTGAGTGGGCCTGCAAACAGTGGCAGATCTGAACAGAGAGTGGAGAAAAAAGGGAATTTATCCACCCCACCAAAGAAGCAGAAGTGAGACTTTTTTTTGTTTTGTTTTGGATTACATTCCACTGGTGGGAGGGCTGCAGGGACAGCGACCTAGGCCAAGAGTGGCTACAGTGGGCGGGGCTGCAAGCAGCCACGGCTGCCTCGGTGGAGCTGAACTGACACAGCAACCCTGTGCTTAGTTCTCCGATCCTGTGCCTTATAAAAACAGGAGTTCTTCTGGGGGAAACAACAACAGGGGGAACGCAAGCTGGACATCCATGATATGGCATTAGCCCTGGATAATGAAGTATATATACAATAGTTCTTGAATGTTTGATAATATTTCCCCCTCAATTGTATCTCTGTATCCATATAATAAATTTAAAAATGTTTTAAAAAAAAAACAACAGCATCGGGACAGCATCAGGCGAACGCAGTTGCAGACACCCACCGAGCTCATACATTGTGGGGGAGGAGAGCTGTGCTGGGAATCTGCATGCTGAGGAGCCCAGTGGAACATGCTGCTCGGCAGGAAAGCTGGGCCACCATTCCGAGCCCCAGGAGACAGCTCTTTCTGGCTTTTTAGAGCAGCCTAGGAAAACTGCATCTGGAAATCACCACAAGCTTCAGTCTCACCCAGGAAAAGAAGGCCTAGGCCAGCCCCAGACTCCTCCCTTCTTAGGAAGTCTTCAGTTTGTGGAATAAGGGGGAGCAACTCCCTGCCCTGTCCACTCCTCCTAGCCAGGAGGATCACTTCTTTTGCCACAAGAGATAGTGTGTGCCTCTCCCAGCAGAGGGAGAATAGAAATCAGCCAGGCTCCCAGCTCATTAAGTCCTCTGGCTGCAGCTCCCCTGAGAAGCTGGCAAACTTCAGGGCTTTCCAGAATCAATCCTCTTCATTGGAAGCTCCTCCTAGAAATCCCAGGAATCTGAAGACAACCCAGTCCGCTTTGTGAGAACACATAACCACAGGCCAAGAGACAGTCATATCAAAACCCAGAAGCAAAGTGAACTTCTCCTCCCAAAGGTCCCAGAGAAGCCCTTACTGGTTTTAGTTCCAAGGTTCCATTAAGAAACTTAACTTCATTAAGGGCCAGAGACACTCGTAATAGCTATACTTCCAAGTTTTGCCTATTAAGATTTTTTTTTTTTTTGCTGCTGTTGCTTGCATGTTCTAGATGTGTACCAATGCAATAATTGGAAAAGTTTACGGGTTCTCCAATATATAAAAATTCTAGCTGTTTTTGTCTCCCTGCCCTGTTAACTTCTAGGGGTGGTTATCCCCCCATTCTTCCATATTTCTTTCTCTTCTTCTTTTAGGGGAAAATTAACAATAATATTTCTTCCTGTTATGATACCCTGTTTTTAGGTTTCTTTCTCTTTTTCCCTATTTATCGTCTCTCTTATTCCCTCTTATCCATCCTGTCTAGCCTTGTTCTCATTCTTGAGAAGAAAGATCCTAGTCAGTGCATATAGTATTTGAAATATTTTAGGCCTGACAAGCATAATTCACAGGGATAACTTCTTCCCTTAAGTGATCACCCAAATCTTAGTAATAACTCTTTTACCCTTCCTATATTAGGCTACAGCCATCCTACCTTCCCTTTGGATCTGTATTTTCTTTTCTACTTCTTTCTTATCTCCTTTCTTTTTTTAAATTTCCTTTTCTTTTCAAATTTTTTTCATCTTAGCAATTACTTTTTCTTTCTACAGCAAATTCTTTACCTCCTCCATTTTCTCACTGTACATAACTGATCTATATAATCTCTTCTCTTAATTTCACTGGCATTAACCCCCTTTCTTACTCCAAATTGATTAACTCTCTTCAAACCCCCATTATTTAGGCTGCATAACTATTACTGCTACAATTGTTAATCTGAATAACACTTATTTGTTCTTGAAGTCCGACAAATGTAATAGTAAAATAATGGTGTCGCCAATAATATGGATTATCACTAACACTAGTTGCATAAGCTGAATTCAAAAGTCAATTATAATCTGTGATAAATAACCAATTTATTACTGTTTAGTGTAAGCTTTGGTTGTACATATTGACAATTTGCTACTAGCGTATGAGATGTTGGAAATCTGTAAGGGTAACAAACAGTTCAGAGTAAAGGGGGTAGTCTTTTGAAATCAACTCTCCTGACAAAACCCGATTTCAAGTAAGGGTCTGGTCATATTTTCCAATCTAACAGCTTAGTTCTTAAGGCAGGTGACAGGGAAAAGAACCACCAAATCTTGTATTGCTTCCACAAAGGGTTTACCTGGCAAATAAGACAGAAGAATCTCTTCAGACATGAGGAATCAAACTCAAAGAGGTTCACATCAATCCCAAAACTCCCCTAGTAAGGGGGCTATGGCCAGGGCAAGGGATGAAAATCTAGAACAATATATCAATGAGCTGATAACAAAAAGGAACCACGAATTAAAAGAAGAGATAATGAAGGTAATAAGTGAGAAAACTCAAGAATTGAGAAACTCAATCATTAAAGAAATTGATTCCCTCAAAAAGGAAGTTACAGACCTAAAATCTGCAGTTCAGTAGAAAATAGAACTTCTGCTATTGAAGAAAGAACTTCCGACAATGGTGACAGGTTGATCAATATAGAGCTCAGTCATCAAAAAATAAAAACAATTAAGAGATCATGATCAGAATTTTTAAAATGTCTGGAATGAAATGAGAAGGAACAATCTGAGAGTAATTGGAATACAGGAAGAAATTGAGAAACACACCAATGGTATGAGGAATATTCTCAAAGAGACTGTGAAAGAAAATTTTTCTCACATAAAAATAGAATCAGACATGCTCATCCAGGAAGCTTACAGGACACCCAATAGGCCTAACCAAAAGAGAAACTCACCAAAACACATCATATTCAAAATGTACAACTGGGATACCAAGGGAAATATATTAAAAGCAGCAAGGGAGAAACACCAAAACACATTCAGAGGCAAGCCAATAAGAATTGTCTGTGACTTTTCAACCCAAACGCTGAAAGCAAGAGGGTCTTGGAATGATATCTTTCAATGTCTAATTGACCACAATATGCAGCCTAGAATTCTACACCCGGCAAAACTCAGCTTCAAATTTGATGGAGAAATAAGAACTTTTTGTGATAAAACAAAACTGGCAGAATTCGTCAACATAAACCTGCCCTACAAAGAATTCTCAAGGAAACACTCCAGACGCAAGACCACGTAATAGACACCCAAAATCCACAAACTGAAGAAATTCAGTGAAAGTATCACACAGCAAGAACTAACCAAGGCAACCACAGAACTAGCTAAATAAGACACAGTGACTAGGAATAAATTACACACTTCTATCTTAACACTGAATGTCAATGGTCTAAATGCACCACTCAAAAGACACAGACTTGCAGACTGGATCAAAAAACAAAATCCAACAATATGCTGCTTACAAGAAATTCACCTTACAGACAATGACAACCACAGATTAAGGGTGAAAGAATGGAAAAAACATCTACCATGCATATGGCCCAAGAAAGCAAGCCAGTATTGCAATACTTATATCCGAAAAAGTAGATTTCAAGCATAAACCAATCAGAAGAGATAAAGGCCACTACTTAATACTAAAAGGAACTCTTCAACAGGAAGAAATAACCACAGTTAATATTTACTCTCCAAACAACAGTGCACCCAACTACATGAAGAAATTACTGCAGGACATCAAACCACTAGTTGATCACAACACAATAATACTGGGAGACTTCAACACTCCACTGTCACCATTAGACAGATCATCAAAACAAAAAAAATCAATAAAGAAATCTCCGGCCTAAATAACTCCATAAACCAAATGGACTTAATAGACATATATAGAATTTCCATCCCAAGTTCGCAGAATACACCTTCTTCTCTACAGCACATAGATCCTTTTCCAAAATAGACCATATTCTGGTTCATAAAGATAATGTCAGCAAATATAAAAAAGTAGACATCATCCCTTGTGTCCTTTCAGACCACAATGTTATGACCCTAGCAATCAACAGTAATAATCATAACAGAAAACACACATATTCATGGAGATTCAATAATACTCCATTAAATGAAGAATGGATCCAAGAAAACATGAGAGAAGTAATCCAAAAATTCTTGGAAGAGAATGAAAATGAAGACACAACATATCAAAACCTCTGGGACAGCATGAAAGCTTTCCTAAATTCATAGCACTGAGTGCCCACATTAAAAATGAAGAGAGATCCCAAATAAATAAGCTTATGCTTCATCTCAAGCCCTTTAAAAGGAAGAACAATCTAACCCCAAAGCCAGCAGAAGACAGGAAATTATCAAGATCAGAGCTGAAATCAATGAAATTGAAAACAAAATAATGATAAAAAGAATTAATGAAACAAAGAGCTGATACTTTGAAAAAATAAGATAGATAGGCCCCTAGTGAATCTAACCAAAAGAAGGAGAGAAATGAAGCAAATCAATAAAATCTCCAATGAAAAGTGAGTGATCACCACTGACCCCATAGAAATCCAACAAACTATAAGATCATATTTTGAAAACCTATACTCTTCCAAAATAGATAACTTGGAAGAAATGGATAAATTTCTCGACACATATAACATCCCTAAATTGAATAAGGAGGATATTGAATTCCTAAATAGCCCAATCACAGGAACTGAAATCCGTATTGCAATTAAAAGTCTACCAAAGAAGAAAAGCCCAGGACCTCATGGCTTCCACGCTGATTTTTACCACACTTTTGAGGAGGAACTAACGCCTCTCCTTGTTAAGTTATTTCAAAAAATTGAAAAGGAGGGAATGCTCCCATCCACTTTTTATGAAGCAACCATAACTCTGATATCAAAACCTGACAAGGATACATCAAGAAAAGAAAACTACAGACCAATATCCCTCATGAACTTGGATGCAAAAATCCTTAATAAAGTACTAGCAAACCATATTCAAAAACTTATAAAGAAGATAATCCATCATGATCAAGTGGGCTTCATCCCAGGAGTGCAGGGCTGGTTCAACATACACAAAACAATTAATGTAATTCACCACTTAAACAGAATCAAGGACAAAAATCATATGATCATCTCAATGGATGCAGAAAAGGCCTTTGATAAAATCCAGCACCCTTTTATGTTCAAAACTCTAGAGAAGATGGGGTCCAAAGGACCATTTCTGAACTTTGTAAAGGCTATATATGCTAAACCCTCAGCTAGTATAATAGTAAACGGAGAAAAGCTGAAAGCATTTCCACTAAAATCGGGAACAAGACAAGGCTGTCCACTCTCACCACTTTTATTCAATATTGTTTTGAAACCCTAGCTGGAACAATTAGGCAAGAGAAAGAAATCAAAGGAATAAAAATAGGAAGAGAGGAAGTCAAACTCTCTCTTTTTGCTGACATAATCCTGTATCTGGAAGATCCAAAAAACTCCATCAGTAAACTGATAAATAGATTTAGCAAAGTGGCAGGCTACAAGATCAACACTCATAAATCAACAGCTTTCCTACACACTAATAATAATAGGACTCAAGAAGAAGTCAGGAAATCAGTCCCTT
This sequence comes from Aplodontia rufa, assembly GCA_004027875.1. Taxonomy (NCBI): domain Eukaryota; kingdom Metazoa; phylum Chordata; class Mammalia; order Rodentia; family Aplodontiidae; genus Aplodontia; species Aplodontia rufa. Next base: position 1,229 of record PVKS010025527.1, on the reverse strand, counting down.
TCAAAATATCTTCGAAAAAAATAAAATACTTGGGAATTAACCTTACAAGGGAAATCAAAGATCTCTTCAACGAAAATTATCGGTCATTGAAGAATGAAATCCAAGATGACCTAATAAGATGAAAAGATGTCCCATGATCTTGGATAGAAAGAATTAATATAATAAAAATGGCCATTCTACCAAAAGCTTTATATAGATTTAATGCTATCACCATAAAGATACCTATTGTCGTTCTTTACAGACGTAGAAAAAGCAATTCTCAAATTCATTTGGAACAATAATAAACCTAGAATTGCCAAAACACTACTAAGCAAGAAAGATGAAACAGGTGGTTTTGCCATACCAGATTTAAAACTATACTATAGAGCCATAGTAACAAAGACAGCATGGTACTGGTATCAAGACAGGGAAGAAGACCAATGGAATAGAATAGAAGACCCTGAAACAAACCCTCGAATCTTTAAACATGATTTTTGACAAAGGGGGGCAAAATATTATATGGAGGAGTGACAGCCTCTTCACAAATGGTGCTGGACAAACTGGTCAGCCACTTGCAGAAAGGTGAAATTAGACCCATGTCTTTCTCCTTGCACAAGAATCAAATCAAAATGGATCAAGGAGCTAGGAATTAAAACAGCTGATGGAAGACAAATTAGGTCCAACACTTCAACATTTGGGAGTAGGCAAGGACTTTCTCAACATACCTTCTAAAGTGAAGGAAGTAAGTCAAAAATCAGTGAATGGGATGCCTTAAATCTAAAAAGCTTTTGTACTGCCAAGGAAACAATCAAAAGAGTCAAGAGGTTTCCTATGGAAATGGAGAGAATCATGGGCTATGATTCCTCTGACAAGGGTCTCATATCCAGAATCTACAAAATCCTCAGAAATCTCAACTACAAAAACACTAACAACCCAATTAATAAATAGGCCAAAGAGCTAAATAGAGACTTCTCACCAGAGGACATTGATCAAGCTAATGAATACATGAGAAAGTGCTCTAAATCACTAGTAATCAGAGAAATGCAAATGAAAACCACATTAAGATATCACCTTATGCCAGTCAGAATGGCAAAGATGAAGAAAATAAACAATAATAGATGCTGGAGGGGCTGTGGATAGATAGGGACACTAACACACTGTTGGTGGAGCTGCAGACTGGTACAGCCCCTTTGGAAAGCAGTGTGTAGAATCCTCAAAAAACTAGGGATGAGCCCACCATACGATCCTGC
>PVKS010025526.1:0-29780 GCA_004027875.1 Aplodontia rufa | reverse complement strand
TTTTTTTTGTGGGGGGGAGTGATAATTTTACCATGTCGAAGTCATTGTTTCTTTTAAACCTAGTCTTTAAATTTTAGATATTTAATGGAGTCTCCTTTATCCTTTCACTCTCTCTCATCCCTTGGATTTGATGGTTGCATGATTATTGTGACCTTGTGATGGTGGAATGTTCCCAAGTTGTTTAAATTCCACACTTAGGCTCATTATGAATTCACCATCATCCCTGTGTCATGATTTCTTCAATGTTGAAAGAAAAACTTGCTTTTTTTGTTTCCAAAGGAAAACTCATATGGCATAAAGCTGTATTGCCTTCCTTTTCGGTTCCTGTTGGTGATTTTTTCTTTCTCATTTAAATTTTTTCTTTGTTTTATTATTTAATTTTGATTAAGTATTTTAAGATTATATTTGTGAGATCTCTTTGGTTGTAGATTATAGAAAACAAATTTGTAGTAGTTTAAGCCAAATAAGGAATTTTCTTTTCTTTTTCTTTTTTTTTAAGAGAGGGAGAAGGAGAGAGGATAGAGAAAAAGAAAGAATCAATATTATTTATTTTTTCATCTGGTCTTTGTTTCTCCAACTCTTAGTTGTGTATGTGGTGCTGGGGGTTTGAACCCTGGTCCTTGCGCATGCCAGGCAAGCATTCCAACCACTGAACCATTGCTCCAACACCAGGAATTTTATTTTCTTATCTAAGAGGTTTGCTAATTTCAGGCATGGCTGGATCCAAGAGTACAAATGTAGTCACCTGGACCATGCCTCTCCATGTCGTCACCTGGATTGTGCCTCTCCATGTCGTCACCTGGACTGTGCCTCTCCATGTCGTCACCAGGATCATGCCTCTCCACGTCGTCATCACCAGGACTATACCTCTCCACGTCGTCAAGGCTCCACTGTCATTGTTCTGTGGTGGTTTCTTTAGTTATGGTGCTACAGATGTCCACCAGCAGTACAGTTCCTATTGTTTTCATTGAAGACTAAAGGACAATGCTTGTGCACAGCATTTTTGATCTGTGAATTAAAAGTTCTTCATTGCATTTCATATAAATGCAAAATTACAAGTCTCACTATATGTTTTTGCACGTTGGCTGTTAGTCGTACATGGCCCTCTCTTCCCTACTTTGCGCCTGCTTGGAGTATCTCTTACTGCAGTTCAGTGCCCTTGCCTACTAAACACATGTGGAGAGTTTGTTAGGCACAAACCATTTCCCTGGGAAAGAGAAAGGTTTGATTATTTCAGAAGAAGACGCAGCATTTTCTTGATGATCTTGCATGATGTTCACATGACAGAAGAGCAGGAGGGAAGAGCTGGTACGGTTACCCGGGAAGCTGTGTCCACTCTTCATTTCTGCCTTGCTGGATATGGGCGGCCTGACTGTGGATGAAATAATTTTCATTTTTACCTTTCCAAAGACCTGAGGTCTTTCTCACGTTCCAGGTCTATGAATGTCTTTCTGGCCTGTGCAGGCACATAAAGGGGACTTCAGGCTCCATGGCAAAGCAGCAAGTGAGTGTTGGACTGTTTGGGATCCTGTGTGCAAAATAGGCAGTCTGGAAGAGGTGGAAATTTGGCCCCATCTGGGCTGGGAGCTATTCTAGAGTTTTCCTCTCTGGGTGTCTAGCATACACAGGGAACATAATAGCGAATATGTGGTTATGTATTTATGATTTGAGTAGCAGGGTCATGTGTAGAAAAGTTAGACATTGGGGTGAAGTTAAACAAAACAAAACAAAACAAACGTGCTACCTGAGTAGCTACCTACTTGTAGAATGTAATCCTCACACCCTGCAAAGTCTCAGTAAGTGTTCCTTTGTATATGCAACTGATATTTAGTTAACTTGTAATAACTACCTTTAATAATTCCAGAGCGGTAATTTGAATCTCCGTACATGTTCTCTAGCATTTTCCTTTGTTAGTCGGTTCTGGGGCAATGAGTCACAAGCATTCATTACTGGGTGGGGATTCATTTTTTTTTAATCTTTTTTACATACAATAGTGAATGTATTGCACTAATATGAAATAATTCCCAGCCATTTTTGGAGAGTTTGGAGGTTATTAATAATTGGTGGGTGAAGAGGAGATTTTGTTTAGTAGTCCAGGCACAAGGCAAAAGAAATCGAGCTTAAGGTGTTGATTTTCTGCTTCCAGTGAAGAGCTGCTTAAAAATGCAACCAGAGAACGTGTAATTATCCCCAATGGAATGATTATGGGACATGGAAAAACTGGTCATCCTGAGTGGTTAACGGCATGATTAAGAAACAAAGATGGTGTGGGTGCAGGAACCTGGTCCAGCAGTGATCTCAATTTGCATTTTGCTTCTGCAAAGCACAGATAGGTTAACTAAATACCAAAGAGCAGCGAATGGCCTCTGATTTGCATCCTTAAATACATGGTTAAGAATTCAAGGAATTAGAAGGCAGTATTTATAATCCTATATGGCTAACATGCCATTTCAACTTCCCCTACTTGTGAGTGGAAAAAGGCAGAAAGGGTCACATTCTTCACTTATGTAATTGATAACCACCCATTTTCTAACAATTTCCCAATGATTACTTGCTATAAAAAATGTAAAACTGGGTCAGAATCTTTAGCATATATTATTCACACTACAATTTTGGTTTATTTCCGGCTAGACGTTTTTCCAACGCATTTTTTTTGGAGCAGTTGTACTCATACTGTACTTGTAATTTTCTCTGACTTTTTAAACCCAGTGTTGTAAATGTTACTTATCTTTGCAATAGCAAAAATCTGAAAACAATGGAATTAAGCACCGCCCTCAGCAGATGAATCAGATTCCCAAGGATATTGTTTGGTTATGAAGGTGATATCATGTATCCAACCATTTCCATCTATCTGATTTAAAATGTCTCTGTTTTGTTGTTACCAAAGAGACAGATGTTACAATGTGTGCATTTTTAGGTACACAGAATCTCCCAACTTACTTTCTTAGAAGAAAATAACTATGAAAGGAATTGTGGTTGAAAGTTTATAAAGCTCTTTTCTATGATTCTTGGAGCAAATATTATTCAGGATATATTTGTTTTCAAGTGGCATTGATAGCTCAGTCTTAAGGGGGAAGTTACTAGAAATAAACTATCATGCTTACATAACATAACAACAGAGGAGAAAGTGCATCTTGAGGCTGGAACAAGTGCCATGGGGACTTTCTCTGACTCTTTCCAAGGCTCAATCCTTATCTGGTAAGTACACTCCCCTCCACCCACCCTCAGGGGAACACAACCTTCCCACACTTCCAGGTTTCTTACCTATAATGAAGGTTTTAGATCCAATTAAAAAGCTCCTAGAGAACTATTTCAATCTTGGCCTGGCTTGGTCAGAGGTCCACTATGAACCACCAATCTACATTGACAAAGCAGGCAAGATCCTATAACAGAGATAACATCCCAAAGGTCAAAGTCTTGTTATCCCATTTCTAAAGAATGCAGAGCTGGGGATGGTGGCCTATGCCTGTAATTCCACTAATTTGGGAGGCTGAGGCAGGAGGATCCCAAGATCAAGGCCAGCTTTAGCAACTTAGCAACGCCCTAAGCAACTTATGAGACCCTGTCTCAAAATAAAAAATAAAAAGTTCTGGGAATGTGGTTCAGCGGTTAAGCACCTTTGGGTTCAGTCTCCAGTTCTGGGAAAAAAAATCAAAATCAAGAGAATGCAGAGCTTAGGTGACCTAGGTACATTCATTATTTATGCCCATATACATTCAAATTACCTTGTCACTTGCAATGTTATCAGCAATGATGCTGGTTGTATCATACCCTCACTGGAATTGACAGAGTTTTTACCTTTAAAAAAACATTTTCACTTCTCGTTCAAGAAGCTGGACAGAAGGCACACCCGCAATGCCTTTCTTGCACCAAATCCACTGAAATGGCAGTGGATACTTATAGTGGGAGCAAACCCACAAAACATCTGGAAACTGGATAATGAATCAAAAGTTGATTAGTAATATATTTTTGATGTTATATAGAGGCCTTGATATTCACAGAGGGTGTTACAGTACAGAATACATAAAGGTAAGATGAATTGTGGAGGTAGTTTGTTCGTATGGACGCCCCAGAGAAGTGTACCACCCAGAGTCTGCAAACATGAAGAGAGAATGGGAAGGAGAAGTTGCTAGACGGGTGAATTATCAAGGGATGTGGTGCCAGATTCCTTCCACTCCCCCTTCCGGGAAATGTCTTCCCCTGTCATGTTGATTGACAAGTGGTGGCTGCATTGACCATCTGGGCTAAAACCTGAGATTTGCTCACCAAATTGGCAGGATATAGTTAGATAGCATTGCTAGGGGGGACTTGACCCCGCTGGACTAACGCCTTTCTCATTTAGACGTGGAAGTTGTTTAGTTATCTGAATACAGAGAACCTCAGAATTTGGTGTTTAACCCAATTTTCTTTTGTTTATTCTTTTCCAGGATCATCAGTTCTCCCTGAAGTTGGGGAGGGAGCTGGCTAGGCCACTCATTGAACTGCTCTCTGCTGGAAGCTTGGCTCAGTTGAATCATCCAAGATGGCCTAAAACACATGTCAGGATCTCAGCTGCAGAGTCCACAGGTCTATGGCTTGCTGGGTCACTCCCTCTCTCCACGTTCTCTCTCGTTCTACAACCTCATCCAAGATTCTTTACGAAGCAGCTGGATTCAGCATACAGGAATGGGAGATGTAAGACTTTGGCCCTTTACCTTTGGTGTTGGTTAATTTTGTTTGTCAGCTTGATGGGATCATAGGATATTCAGGATTGGCTAAACTTGATTCTGAGTGTGTTTGTGAGGGTGTTTCTCACTTGAATCAGTAGACAGAGTAAACTGATTGCTCTCTTTAATGTGAGTGGGCCTCATCCAACTGGCTGAAGACCTGAACAGAACAAAAAGCTGTGTAAGAGGGAGCTTCTGCTGCCTGATCACTAGAGCTGGGTGGGACCCTGGTCCTTTCTGGCCTCCGGGCTCAGACTGAAGTGTGGATTCTTTCTGGGTCTCCAGTCTGCCTGGCTTTGGAACAGAGCTTACACTATTGGTTTTCCTGATTCTCAGGTCGTCAGCCTTGCACTATGTGTCGTATTTCTATCACGGTGGCAAAATACCCAAGATAAACCACTTACAAGAAGGAAAGATTTATTTTGGTTGATAGCTTCAGAGCTTTCAGTCCATCATCACTTCGCCCTATTGCTTTGGGTCCGTGGCAGCATGTGCTTTATGGTGGGTGTGCATGATAAAAGGAGTGCTGTTGGAAGCTGGAGAGCAGAAAAAAAGAGAGAGGGGGCTGGGATCCCAATATTATTATCAAGGGCATGTCCCCAATGGCCTAGCCTCCTTCCACTGGACCTGCCTCCTAAAGGTTCTACCCACACGCATCCCCACCAATACAGCCATGGGCTGGGAACCAGGGATTCAAAACCCGGGCTTTTGGGGTACACTCCACATCCATCGTGAAGCAGAGTGGAACCACATGGGCACTACCGGTCTCCAGCGCTGACATGCGCATCCTATTGTTCCATTTCTCTAGAGAATGCTGACTAAATATCATGCATACATGTGGATAGTGGAGATCACTTGGGACCATTTTTTGTGATTTCTACCACAAAGGTAGTGAGTGGGCATTTCTTCACCCCGACGACGCTGTTTCCATTGCTCCTCCTGGGTCCTGGGTATAGCGCTAGGAGTTAGGACTGCCAGCAGGGTGGAGAACAGGGGGAAACAGAGCTCTACAAAATCTGAAAATTTCAAGGCTGTAAATATGAAGAGGTGATAAGGGATCTGAGTCACGTAAGAAAAATTACCAGCACGGAAGAAAAGCATTAAGATGAAACTATGATGACCATCCTGGCGTAAAGAGAGAGAATTCTGAGCAGAATAAATGGAACTTTAAAATGATTATAATTTCCTGTTGCTCCTATCACAAATGCCATGAACTAAGAACACCAATGCATCGCTATGCAGTTATGGAGATGGGAAGACTGAAATGATTCTTGCTGGGCAGGCATGCTTTCATGGAGTGGAGGTTCTGGCTGGGAAGTTCTTTGCTTGCCTTTATAGCTTCCTGAGGCTTTCTGCCCTCTGGTCCTTGGTCCCTCCCTCTATCTTCAACACCAGCACTGGCCTGTCGAGTCTTGGTCATACTGCCATCTCTCTGGTTTCAAACCACCAAACTCTCTCTTCACTCTTTAAGGAATCTTGTGATTACATTGAGCCCATACAGATAATTCATGATAATCTCCTTACCTCCTTAAAATAAGATAATTTGGGGGCTGTAGTAGTGAGTGGCTCAGCAGTTACAGTGCTTGCCTGGCATGTGTGAGGATGCAGGTTGCTAACAGCTTGAAAGTTGGCTAATTCTAAATAATAACCTCAACATGGGTGAATTTTTACATGAGCCGGGGAAACCATGGCTATGATGTGGTGGTGGGGGTGAAAAGAGTACAGGGAGGAGAGGGAGGGATTAGGGGGGATATCAAGGCAGCTAGAGGGAGGGAGTAGAGGGGTTATCAATCTAGTTGGGAACCTACAACGTACATGAGAAGCCCAACAAACAAGGGGGTAAAGTAGGGGAAACATGGGATTGGGGAACTCAAAGGGGGAGATCATGAACTGGCATCAGCCTTGGCTTGCTCTGTCAATATCTATGTGTTCATGTATATGTAAGAACAATTCCCTCCAGCATGTAAGACCATGTTGAATGAATAAAAAAATAGGATAATTTGCAAACTGAATTTCACCTTCAACCAATAAAATTGTCTTGTAACTTAAAGTATATAGTTTCTAAGGATTAGGATAAGGACGTCTTTGGTGAGCATGGGTGTGGGGGGAAGCATTATTATTCTAATTATTATAATTTGTAGGAAAATTGTGTTTTTGTAGAAGCATAATTCTATGAAAAAAGAAATTAGGCTGTTTTTCCTTGGTTCAATAGCATTTAAAAGTTGGCAGAAGCTCAAACACATTAGGGGCTTAATGAACAATTGTTTTTTAGGTGGCTGGAGGGGAGAGATAGAAGACCAATAACTAGACATAAAAGTTTGCATATTTAGAAGCCTGTGTAGAAGTATCCCTGGGGACATCCTATGAGCTAGGGGCTGTGGAGCAGGACCTTGCTATTGAATATTTGCTTACCACACAGTAGTTTGGAGGGAAGAATAGGGGAGATACCACAGGGACTTTGAAGTGTGTGAGTGGTATTAGTTGGAAAGGAGGTGGAATAACTAAAACCGTAACTAGCATTTTTTTTGTGGCTTGGGTCAGAAATATATGATTCAAGTACCTAAGTTAACTAAAGTTGGTAGGGATATAGAATAGGGTTGTCTCTCTCCTCTGTTACAGGGATGATGATGACTCGGATAAAGGGATCAACTTCAAGGACCCAAATGAATCAAATGTGGAGTTTGGAAAGTCTAGTGTTTCCAATGAAACACTTAAAATTAACTTTTAAGCTAATTTTAATTAACTTAGAAGGTTTTGTAGTTTGTTGCCTGATGCAGGTAATAAGATAGGTTCTGCATAGAAGATTGTTTCCTTCTCCATGTTTCTTCTACTTAAAAATAATTTCCCCCTTAGTCTGAGGCAGATCTTTGTTAGCTTAACATACTGTGAGTTCACAGTAGATGTCTGCTTTATTTTCAAAATCCCATGAACCTAGAAATAAATCATTTTTACTTAGTGTTCTTCATATACATGTAAACAAGATGTTCCACTGAATCCAAACAACCAGAGCTTTAAATTTTAAATAACTGTGAGAAAATTGAGCATGAGAGATTCAAGCAAAAACACATGCATACTCTCTAACGTGGTACCCACTCCCAGAGCTAACTGTAATCATAAGTCATTAAATCGAGGTTCTCTCAGGATCTGGGGCAGAGAACTGCACTTTAAAACCCACTAAGACATTCTTTCTTGGGTTCAGGATGGGTGACATTGACATGTGATGTCTTTTGAATTTTTTCAAGAATAAGAGCTTTGGCTTTAGAAGCAGGGAGCTCCAGTGTGTTTCTGTCATGAATAATCCAGGTGACATGGTCCGTGGCCTTTTAACATTCTGGAGCACAGGAAATCTTTTAAGTCTTAAGGTAAAATAATACCAGCATTTTGCTACTTTTTTTTGGCTCTAATTTAAAGTATTTTGTTTCTGACTGTATTAGTCATAGAATTTCAAATGTGTGTTCATATTGAGACTTAATGAATATTAGGGAATAAAGCTTGAGGTCCTGCTTTATAATGAATTTATGTGGATTTATTTATACAATGTATATGCATATATGTATTTATAGTATAATTTATTTTGGAATAATTTAGGGTTTACAGAAAAGTTACAAAGGTAGTACAGAGTCCCTGAGGGTTCCTTTCGGCTGCTCCTTACCTTACCGTGTCACCTTACAGCCTCTTAAATAGATCTAACAATGGTTGGAGCCACACTCATGGACACCGCATTAGCAGCCAAGCTCCAATGGACACATAGATTTCACTGGTTTTCCGCATTTTTCTTTTCTTTCTCCGGGATCCCATCCAGGGAACCACACTTCCCTTCCGTTTCTGGGTCTTTTTGCCCTCCTCCAGTCTGTGACTGGTTCCAAGCCTTTTCTATTTTTTCATTATCTTGACAGTTTTGAGAGTACCGGTCAGGAAGGTAATGGGCTATTCCTCAGTTTGGGTTTACTTAATGCTTTTCTTGTGATTAGGCTGAATCGTGAGTTTTGGGGCTGAACAACACAGTGTTCTTCGTAAGGCAGGTGACCCGAGGCCCACGCTACTTGTCATTCGCTTGGCCACGATCATGCTTGCCAGGTCTCTGCATTGCAGCTGTGATTTTCGAAGATACTGTTTCCCCCTTTCTCTGGGAGCCAGTGTTTAAGTCCAGCCCAGATTCAAGGGAGTGCGAGGGATTAAGCCTTGCCTCTTCCTTATTTGGAATTCAAAACCGCATTTTGATATTGTTGGCCATGTGAAGATTCGCCCTTGGGGAATTGTATTGTGTGTGTGGAGAAAGGAAATACATCAAGCCCAGTGCAAACACATCCCTATTGCTCCTGCGATGAGCACAGGGCCTGGGCCTCAGGCCTAGTTGATGCTCTTGGATCTTTTGTCTAAAGCAACTAACAATATTGACCTACGCAGGGTTACAGTGGAAGTGAGTGGAGAGAGATTTGCATGTTCCTTTGAATGTGTTTTCATCTTCAGGTGAAATGAAGCTGAGTTCTAAGTATGAAATATAATAACCCCCTGGAATTTAAAACGAAACTTAGGGTATGACTGGCTCCATCAAGCCACTCATTCCACGTCTCAGGTTTTAACTGTGCCTCCATGTACACAATGGCCAGTGGACAAATGAGGTTCAATCTTGATTGACATCACTGCTCCTCCCTGGAGCCTAGCACTGATCCCTAGGGCAGATGCTAGGGGTTGAATTGTGTTCCCAACCTCCACAAATGTCATTGTTGGAGGCCCAACTCCTAGCACTTCATAATGTGACCTTATTTGAAAACAACCTTTGCAAGGACAAGAGCATGAGCAGAGGCCCTAGTCCTATCTGACTGATGTCCTTATGAAAAAGGACAAGTAGGTCACAGCGATGTGTGCATAGGGCGGATGCCTTGTGAAGATAAAGGTAGGGATGACGGTTATGCTTTTCCAAGCCCAGGGTCACCACCCGATGATGGTGGAGGAGAGGCATGGAACAGAATCTCTTACAGAGAACCAACCCTGCCAGCCCCTTGATCTGGGCCTTCTAGCCTCCAGTCTGTGAAATGATGAATTTCTACAGCTTAAGTCCCGCAGTTCGTGACACTTTGTTATGATGTCACTAGGAACTGACACAGCATATACTTGAATGACTGAGCAGCTTAGCATTTGAGGTGCAAAGTCAGCTTGGTTACAGGGTGTTTCAGTCAACCATTTTGCTGCTGTGATTAAAAAAAACAACAAGAGGGGCTGGAGCAGTGGCTCGGTGGTTATGGCGCTTGCTTGGCATGCTCAAGTACACGGGTTCAAACCCCAGCAACCCATGTACACAACTGAGTGTTAGAGCAACAAAAGCCATGTGAAAAACTAAAAATAAAATTGATTCTCTCTCTCTCACTGTCCTTCTCTCTAAAAAAAAAAAAAAAAAAAAACCCCAACAAGAACAATTTTAGAGGAGGGAAAGTCTCTTTGGGGGCTCATGATTCCAGAGGTCTCAGTCTGTAGACAGCATTCCTCGCGGCTTGAGATGAGGCTGAAAGTCATGGTAGAAGGATGTGGTGGAGGAAAGTGGCTCAGGACATCATGATAAGGAAGCAGAGAGCTCTACTCATGAAGGACAAAATGTATAACCCAAAGGCCTGCCCCTAAGTACCCACCTCCTCCAGCCACACCCTATCTGCCTTTAAGTACCACCCAGTTAATTCGTAGCAGGGGATTAATTCATGATTGGGTGAAGACTCTCATAATCCAATCATTTTCCCACTAAGCCTTGTTATGAGCTTTTGGGGGACATGCATTATCCAAACCGTAGCAGGGCTTTATCTTGTCATACTCTAGAAGGAATCTGCAACTCTCATTCACAATGAGCCCTTCACTGTCAGACTCCTGTACCGTCATTCAGGATTTTCCCGTGGTGTGGGTCATAATGAAATTTGTATCATTCCTGATCGTGGAAAAGCCTTTGCCTTCTATAATCTCTTTCAGTGCCCGACAGCTTTCTATCTACTGATGCTATTGTGATTAATCACAAACTGTTGCTGGTTTTGGTTATCAAATTCCTGCCCATTTCCTAATCTTTCAAATCATTAATCCTTGCCTTCAGATTGGGTCATAACGGAAGCTGGCTGCACTGTTTCTCTGACAAAGCAGTATCACCTTTGGGGGTGGTGGGTGAACTTGGGTTGTTTCTTGGACCGTTGAGTTGAAGAGGGTTGTGCATTTGCCATCTGAATCGAGTCTTTGTCACTCCTCCAGGTTGCATGAACTGTGGACCACCTCCAGCCTTGGCAGGTGAGGCTGTGGATAACTCTCCATACAGTAGCTGTACCTGGCTCCCAATGGGCTACACAAGTGCTTCCCTTTCATTTAGGAACTGGAATGTGTCCATTTTTCATGGGGCAAGTTATTTATTTAAGCGATCGACTGGAGATGGAGAGTGGAGTGAAAACTTGTGGGTGATTATATCCATTAACAAAATAGAAAAATTAGTTCCATGAAAAGTGTTCTATACTAACATTTCTCCAGAAGAGTTGCACATACGTATTAGGGAAGCCCCATCATAAGCCAGCCAGACCAGGTATCAGCATGTCCACTCAGTCGAGAGGAACTGAAATGTGGGACTGAATGAACAATTGGACATGCACGTCTCCCTCTCCAGATCTAAGGTTGAATTCAAATGCAACTTCAACTGGCATTCACTAGGGAGGTAGTCTGGATATTAGAACAGGCAAATGAGGTCTCAGCACTTTTATCTATTTTTCAACAAATTTACCAGGTACAATTTTGTTGACTTGAACTTGCAGAAAGTAGGCGGTCCCTCCTTTGCAGGAAGAAAGCCAAGAGTAAGATGTTGCTTCCTAACTGTGCGGCAGGGACATAGCTGGTCCCAAAAAATCAGTTGAGATCACAGAAGAGGAGTGGGTTCTGTGTAAATCATGGCTTAATGCCACAAGGAGACTAGATGCAACTTTCGTGTTGTACAGCATGTATTCTGCTAAATCCACTGCCTGTATTTCATATTAGACTTTTTGGTTTTATAGAAAAAATTCTTTTTTTTGTGGCTATTTTATTTTATTTTATTTTTATCAGAAGTATATAGAGATACAGTTGAGGGGGAAACCTTATCAAAACATTAGCAATCAATGTATATAAACTTTGTTATCCAGGGGTCATGCCAAAGCATAGATAATCCACCTTGGGTTTCACCTGTTGCAGTTTCCCCCAGAAGAACTCATGTGTTAAATGGGTAGCTCGTGGAGGAATGACATCGGCTTCTGGGATGGTTCCCCCATCTTCCCAATCTCCATACTCCTATGAGTTCTTCATATACCCTACCCCCTCCCCATCCCCCTCCCTACACCTCCAAGTATCCCAGAGAGCTATCCCCTTATTACTCTAAAAGTCATTCAGTTTGAGATTTTGTTAGGTTAGCCGTCTGCCCTACTGCTTCCCAATAAATTCTAGCATCAACAGATTAGAGAAACCATTCTGCCCTTGGGTCTCTGAGCTTGGGAGACTTCACTAAGCATAATTCTGTCCATCTCCATCCATTTGATTTCAAAAGCCATAATATCGTCCTCTATAATGGCCGAGTAGTATTCCATAGTACATATGTACCAAAGCTTTTGTATCCACTCGTCGAATGAGGGGCATCTGGGTTGGTTCCATAATCTAGCTATAGTAAATTGAGCTGCTATAAACATTGATGAAGCCGCATCGCTATAATACGCTGATTCTCAGTCTTTTGGGAAAATTCCCAGGAGTGGAATAGGTGGGTCATAAGGTGGTTCCATCCTTAATTTTTTGAGGATTCTCCATACAGCTTTCCGTAGTGGCTGAACCAGTTTGCAGTCCCACCAGCAGTGTAGTAGTGTTCCTCTTTTCCCACAGCCCCTCCAGCATCTGTCGTTGTTTGTATTTTTCATTTTTGCCACTCTAACAGGAGTGAGGTGGTATCTCATTGAAGTTTTGATTTGCATTTCCCTTATAGCTAATGATGTAGAACATTAGAGAAAAAATTCTTATTCATTTCCAAATATGCAGATTTTTTTCTCTTCTTGGAATGAGAATATTTTTAAATAATGAGATTTTTTTTTCATCTGTCTGGATATTACTGCTTAGTCTGGATTATCTGGAGGGCAGAACCAGGGTAGCCACCTATCGTCAGGATGCCATCAAGCCTGGAAGAGTGGAGGGAGAAGAAAGTACTTCCAATAGGAAAATGAGTTAGGATTAAGAAAATAAAAACAAACAAACTGAACAAATAAAAGAACTGAACAAGCGAGTGAGCTCTGGGGACTTAAATACGTCCAGGAAGTGCAATCGTTGCTTATCAGAGAAGAACCAAATAAAATAGCATCCTTCATCTAGAACCAGCCAGAGAGCAGAAGAGAGGGCAGAAATAGAATAAAATAACTCAAAGTAAAACAAAGGAAGCATAGCCCAGTGGAAAGGTATAGAAGTGTGATTGATTGGCTGCAATGCGGACCATAACTTACCCAGGCTATCAATGACTGCCAGGTGGTGACAATGGAACAGATGCCAGGTCTGGGTGGAAGAAAACTGGAACCATTTTGCTGGTAGAAACTCACAATCCTACATGTGTTGGCTCATCAGGAATTGATTATAAAGCACAAAACTCAGTGGCTCATAATTATGATCTTCAATTAGCACGGAAAGTTTGAATTATGCTTGCAAATTTTACTAAACAAGAAAAGAAGTTTATAGTACATGAGATGTTTCGTGTCAAAGTTGGAGTCTGAGTTAAAGAGTAAACTCAGTGGTCTGTGAAAGTGTTATTTACAGTTATTTATTCCATGAAATACTGGAAAATTGGTGTGGAAATAGTATTGTACCTCATCATGGAGATGTAAAGATTGGAATTAAATTGCACAGAAAAATAAATAATTGCCCTGAAATGGAGGCAATTTGTGGGATGCCAGTGTTGAAGAATGAAGTAAAATAAAGATGACTTGAAACACAGTCACATGTTCACACCCGCTCACAGCCCTGCGCACACACCCATGCCCACACACCCATGCCCACACACCCATGCCCACACTCATGCAACTCAAGCCCCACACACCCACACTCACGCTCACACATGTACAACTTGTGCATACACACATACACACAAACGCACAAACACATGCATAATGCTCCTGTGTTTAATTTGATTTTTTACCTCACTTACCTTTTAGTAGGAAAAAAACAGAAAGAATGGCTACTCTACCTGTGTTAAGATTTCTGAGTCTGAAACCTTCCCAGAAGGTGGAAGTGCGAGGAGGAGAAAAGTCAGTTTGTGTAATGAAAAATCTCGGGAAAATGCGGCTCTGGGAGAACGATTTTATCCCAAACACGTCACCAAGTGACTCATCCCTCCCCCATTCCAAGCTGGCGTTAAACACAGACTTCTAGGGCTTTCTGTGCTCATGCATTATTGACAAGTGCCACATTCCAGTCCCACGGGGCGCCTGCTGTGTGCTACTGCAGCCAGCAACACTTTAGCCAGGGAAGCTGCTAAGGATGTCTCCCTAGTCACCCCAGCCAGCAGTGTCCCCCACCTGCTTGATCCAGCCAATCAGTGGATACCAATAGGTCTCATTAGGTCAGGGGGGACGGGGCCAACAGTTCAATTCTATCATGTCACTGCTCCTTCAGAGTCTGGGACCCAGGAGATGGTATGAGGAGGAGAAGGCCCTTGGGAAGGGATGAAGGCCCTCACTCACATGGAGATCCCCATGGAGACCCCTGGAACGCTTTATTTATCTTCTCACTTTTAATATACAGGGTTATAAGGCCCCGTCTGGAACAAGTAAACTATTTAGACAGTGAACAGAGAAAGAAACAAGAGTTAGAATTCCTTGAGCTCGGAGGAGCTTTGTGTGTGCTCGATCACATTTATTTACCTATGTGTGTGGGGCTTTCACAGTGAGTCCCAGGGCAAGGAATAGAAGTGATTCATGTGGTACCAGCTGCCCACGGGGCTTTGGCGCTGAAGAACGCATGGACGTTTCATGGACTAGTGGAGTTTTTTAAAAACTGTAATAATTCTGTGGGAATTCCTGTGGAAAATTTGAAATAAGTCATAAAACCAGGAAAATGAGATTCTCTTTCTGTCTCTCCCCCAACCCCCTCCCAGAAGTTAAAATGAGCCAAATTTAGAGTTAGTTTTGAAAGAATTTTCTCACTTTGTCTAAGGAATTGAGAGTGAGGAAAATTATGTATCTTCTGAACTGGGTCTTTGAATGTGCATGAGAAGAAACGCAAAGCAGGCCGGGTCTTATTTTCGCTGAGCAGAACAACGTATGGGATTTAGAGATTTTAGGTGATAAAGGGCCCACACATTCGCTTTTCCTTTTTTTAAAGAAAGAGGGACAGAGAGAAAGAGACAGAGTGAGAGGTAATCAATTTTATTTAGTTTTTTCATTTCACTTTCATTGCTCCATGCATGCAACTGCTGGGCCACCCTTCCAGCACCAGCAGCAGGAGTTTTTGAAGGAGTTGAATAATCAGAGATGCAGGGCAGGTCAGCGGTCACCAATACCATTCAAGAAGTTGTTCTTGCAAATTAAAATGGAGACCAGACTCAACCAGTTAGGTTTAGTGACCAAAACATATTGTGATTTGCTGATGTAAACAAAACTTAACTTGAGCTATTTCTTCGAAATGCCTATATTAAAGAAGGGGAGAACTGAAAGCCAAACCAATCAGAAATAGCCAAGAAACTTATACTTTTATAACTGGGGACTTTCTACTAGGTTAGATCAAACAAGCAACTGTGCAGCTGAAACAGAGCAAATGTCCTCTGTGCTGTACTCCTGTCTGTCCTACGAGGCCCCCCTTGCAGTCCCTCTGTGGAGCTTCTGAACCACTTCCCCTTTGGAGCTGCTTGACTCCTGAATTATTGTTTCTTAAATAAACTTTTTCAAATTTTATCATGTTTCAGTTTATCTTTTTTTTTTTTTTTTAGCAGAGTTGACACCAACAGGGAGGTGGGGACAGATTCTTCCAAGGCTGTTTAGGACAAATCTCTCATTCTTCCTTCAGATTTAGGACTAAGAAAATGTATGGTAGGTTCTTAGCTTAGCAGATCTGCTCTGGTGTCATTGTGACTCACCAGATCACACCAAGTTCCCCTGAAGGTCATCCTGTGGGGTTAGTTTCCTGATTCTCTTTCCCACAGCTCTGGGTCATGCTTGGAGGGAGGAGGAGGCTGAATTGTCTTCTTTCTTTTATCAAAGCTGCTACATTTCAGATTTTCTGTCTTAGAATTCCCAGTAAGATTTCCTTTGGGAAAAAGAAGGGAGTTCTCTTGATTAACAAAAAGTATGAAAAATCACTTAGCTAATCTCTTCTCATTTTACAAATGAGGAAATTGAGACCCAAATGGGTCAACTGATGGACCCAGGACTCCACAATTAGTGACACAGATTGAGTTACAACACTACTCTTTCAGGGCACTGATGGTGATTTTAAAGGAGAAACAGTATATGGAGAAGACTCTGTGCTATCTGTCCTTTAGCATGGTGCAGTCAGCCATGCCTGTATGTCACATCAATTCACAAATGGCATAGCAATGTGAGGCTTGCGTTAGATTGATAAATTCTGTTTTGTTATATGATGGTTGCATAGTCATTCTGAAGACCTGTTTTTCTGGCTTGCATCTTACAGGGCAACAGATTCAAACTCAAATTTCTGGTTTTAAATAATTCAATTGATAACTAAAAATTAACAGAGTTAGGAACTTCTTCACATTTTGAGACTGTTCCTTCAATAACAGAAATAGTTAATCTTGTTGACCTTAAAATGCATAGGAATACTTTTTTCTTCTCTTTACTCTTCTGTCTTTCAGTGGGAAAGTCTCACCTCTTTTGATCACGCTCTGATGAGCTTTGAAATATTGTCCATCATTGCTGTTTAGTAGCTATAGGGGTTTATCTTCAACAGGAAGCAAAATGCAGTCACTCTCTGGAAGCAAATAATAATACCTAACAGTATTAGCAAACCAATCTAAAGTATATATCATGGGAAAAATTTAAGCCTAGAATTATTGCTGTTTTCCAGTTCCTCTACTCTCAGTTGTTGATTGTTTCTAAATAGCATCCTGAAGGCTTAGCCTCTAACTTCTAAGACCATCCCAGGCATTGCAGTTACAGATGCGAGCAAGATGTGCTCCCTTCTTTTCCAAGTGTGCCCTAGAGCCATATAAAGAATATTCTAGGATCCAGGAAGAGGAGCAGATAAAGCAGCCGAGGCAGGTGGGGTGTGGAAAGACTTTTAAAAGCAACAAATATTTTCAGACTAGAATTAGGACTGAGTAGGAGTAAATTAAAAGGACAAAAGCAAGCCACCTCTGAAGCTCTAAACTGTGCTGGAAACACATTTTCTGGGAAGTCTGTAGACAGGAAAGCGCATTTGTGTGAGATGGGGGCTTAGACTCACTTGTTAAATTTAGGACAGAGTAGTGAAGGGTTTGAAGTGTGGAATGATGGAGAAGAACGGCAGTTAGCAGGAACAGAAAGCAAAGTTAAAGATCTTGTGGGTGAAGACAAAGGCCTGTGATTGACAGGCAAAGGTGGGACTAGGTTGGGTATCCAGGTAAAATATGCGGTTGAGAAGGTCAAGGGTGCTTAAGCACTCAACGCCAGGGTGTAAGATGGATCATCCATTTCAATACATGAGTAAAGTTCTCAGTGTTTTCAAGGATGGAGGTAGAGAAAAAAAAATTGGCAGTGACTAGATGTCTAAATCTTTAACAAATCTTTAACAAAAGCCAGGAGTTTGATAGAAGAGATGGAAAAAGCTAGAAGAGACTGGAAGCTTCAGCCTGGTGGAAGAGCATGAGGAGGTGAGGGGAGGTCTCTTTCTCCTAAATCCTATGTCTCTGCAGGAAAGCTAGAAGACTGAGTTAGCTCCTCTTAAGAAGAGGTAGAGTTACACCAAAGTTCAAGGGAAAAGCATCTGCAGATTTCCCACCTAAGTGATTCCAAAGTTATTAGGTATGTAGTTGCTTAGAAACAAATACTAAATATTGCATAAAGAGCTGACTGTTCTATGGAGTAACAGATCCTGATTACTCAATATCTTTTTGCATTTTCTCTTGGCTAGAGATATTTGCAGTGTTCTGGTACGTGTCAATCTTCCTATGCTTAGCAGTGAAAGTTTATCTCCATCAATATGCCTTCAAGTGAACTAAAGTTTAATATTCATGATTTCATGGATATTCACTCGCTGTACCAGTATTTACTGAGCACTACTGTGTGCTAAATGCTGGAATTAAAAAATAGGGAACAAGTTAGAAATGGAGTCTCTCTATTCATAGAATTTAAGGTTGGGTAGAAGCGGAGCCTTAGTGGTATTTTTAATAATTTGTATCTTTCGTTTAAGAACCAACTCCCAAATGAGCAGGTCTCTGAAGCAACGCTTTAGCCTATTATCATCAAAGATGAATATATGCAAAATGTAAATGTAACTATATATAGGAATGACTGATATTATTATTATGAGCCATTGATTAATTGAACCTCTGTTTACTTTTAATTTTTGAATTATTAGAATTTTTTTGGCATTTTAGAACCACAGTTCCTGTTCCTTGAGTAATATGACATTCAAAGTCCCTGAAGATGATGGTGTTTTTCTGTCATATATTTCTTACTTTTTTGATTACAGCTAAAGATTGGTCTTTACCCATATTCCTGTTTTCTCTCTTTGAGATTCATTTTCCTTCCATGGTCTAAAGTTAATTTAGGCAAACGTCTGCATGAGTATTGGATATCTTTGTGATACTTGGCACAGGCGAACAATTTTTCCCTTTCATAAGAGGAATGTAATTTTCCTGATTCCCTGCAGAAGTTAAGCTCATTTGCTATTTATCTTATTGATAATTTGCAGTCATTTCCTCCATAATAAGGAACAGTTGGAGTTGCAATGAGAAAAATTCAGTTTACACTCTAAATTGCTTTTTTAAAAGGTTCTATATTTCCTTTAAGAAATTATTTTAAAAGCAAAGAAATGGAAAAAGTTAGTTTTAAAAATGAAATAAAAAATGGGCTTACGATCACAGTGTGGTAAAACTCTTGTGATTGTTACAAAATCCATTAAGACCCAAATGGGTAAAATTGTAATTACTTACATGTGTTGTTTTATTATTTTAAAGCACATGTACTAAGTTTAAGAAATATTTGAGAGTAATTAAAAGTATGAAAGGGACTTGAATATTTTCCCCTTGAGATAGTCATATCTAGTTTGTTCCACAGAGCTGCTGAAAAGCAGTTATTTTATGATCAAAATGCACATGTGACTACGTGCATAAAACTATGGACACAAATCTACACAATATTACATTAGCAACAGTATGTCCTTGAGTGTCATTGTGAGTTGCATACCAGTTGATTCCGTTTTGTTTTTTGAGAAGTTCTTTCCAAGGGTCGAAGAATAATTGCTTCCCTGACAAGAGCAGCATATCATGGAACAGCACGTTCTGTCCAATGAGATAGAAGTAGAATTCCAGCTGGGGGCTTCTGGGAAAGACTTTGCTTTTTTGAGGAAATGGTTACATGCAAGAGGAGAGCTCCCTGGTTCTATCCCTCCCCTGACTCTCATGGCCTCAGTGCAATTATGTGAGAAGATGATGACAGTTCTGTGTCAGTCATCTTGGTTGGGACCGTAACACAATAAACCTAAAGGATGTAAAGACACCGTACTGGAGATGACAGAAGATGGACCAAGAAAGAACGGAAGGCAGGCTAGGAAGAAATTACATCTCTGGTGACAGTGCTTTGTTACTGTACCAAATTCGGAAGAATCTGCCTGGTGTTTCATTACATGCCTAAGTCACTGTTGGTGGCCGAATGGTAACTGACACATGACATTTTGCTGCCTCATGCCCAGTTTCCTGTTCCATCTGTTAGGAGTAGCATGTATTTACACCCACGCCTGGTGTTTCCTGTCCTTCCTATCTGTGCACATAGTTAAAATTTGAGAAATAAAAATACTAGTGTGTAGTAATCCCATACGTTCCCTCCTCTGAAGAGTTTTCCTGATCTTACCGAAAGCCCTGCTTCTTTCCACTCACTCTGCTCATTGTGGGGTGAATTTTCCTTGATGGTTCACTTGCCTCATTATGACTTTGAGAAGGTTACTAAACATTAATATATATGTCACGATCCTTATAAAGTAACAATTTATATTAGCATCTTTAGAACTGCACGGTCTTGTTGAGTGCATAGGGAGTCAGGGGACTCAATTTATTATCAATATTCAATTTTTAAAAATTAGCTGTGTTTACGCAGGTATTCAAAAACTCTTGTGAATTGTCAACAGTTAGTATTGACTACTAATAAGAAAACAGATCAGTTTGAAATGCTTGTAAAATCGCCCAATTGTTGGGAATTTGACATGGAGGGATACGTGAGAGAGGGAAGGTGGAGATGGGGGAACACACGTTTACCTGCCAAGGTCTCAGTTGGAGAGGGTTTGGCACTTACTTTGGCTCTTTAATAAAGAAGCCTTTAATATAAAAATAAATTTTATATGATAAAAAATAAATTTTATATTTATATGCTGTATGAACCTCAGTTTATTTTTTCTAACATATATGTCTGGGGCTGGCATGATGGTGGTTCAGTGGTTACTGGCGCTTGCCTGGCATGCGCTGGGACATGGGTTCAAACCCCAGCACCACGTACACAACGAAGCATTGGAACAATGAAAGCCACATGGAAAACTAAATGAAACTGATTCCCTCTCTCCCTCTCTCTGTTAAAAAATATGTATATGTCTGTATAGAAATTATACATGGTATAAAACCCATAATTAGATGCTACATTTCTACTTGGCCTTGTCTGTAAAGAAGTGGGTGTGCTTAACATCTTTCTTCAATTTTCAGTGGTGACAGTCTATCATTTTTTCACTTGATTTCTTTCTTTCTAATATCAAGTGTTAAAGATCTATATTTAGATATTTGCTGTGTGTGTAACTGAAATTTCATCATAGTTATTCACGTACCCAAAGAAACCACAGAGATTCTCCAGCCAAGGCTCATGGCCCCAAATGGGGATTCTTATGAGTCCCTTAATAATATGCAATAAGGAAAAGGGAGAAAGCCTTTTCTCCCTTTATTCCATTAGAATCTTTTTTTTTTTTAATTAGAAAATAAAGAGGAAAACACACATACATACAAATGAATTCACAATACTGAGTGCTAGGTGGGCAAGCTCTGGAGTCTGAATACTTGGGTTCAAGTAATATGACAGCTATATAGTAGAACTGCAAGTAGCTGCATTTTTTTTTAATTTATAAAATGGGTAGAGGCTGCTGTGAGCTTTAAGTAAGTCTGCATAAATACATGTCCTCAGGTACAGGTGCATGCACATGTGTGTGAGTCATTCACAGAGTCCCCATTTGTGAATTCTTTTACTTGTTCACAGTTATCTGAAACCCTGAAATCAATATTTGTGCCACTTTCATGGCCATTTGTGGACACAAAATGGGTGGCAAAGCATTTGAGAGTTGCCAGATGCCCGTGTTCCCAGTGAACTCAATAAGATACAACGAATCAGCATAATACATAAAAAACACACAGAAAACAAGGTTATTAGTCGACTAGTTGTTGGAAATGTTAGAAGCAGATGCCCTGAGAAACCTAATTCTCTGCTGCTTCTGGTAGCAATGATTCAGTATTCATGAACCATTTTTACTGTACATCAACTTTATAGAACATGACTGGAAATAATAAAATCAATTGTATACATGTGTGCACATTCAACTGCATACATGTGTATATCTATGTACGTGTATCTATATGGAAATATATGTGATATGACAACAGTGTCAGTCAATATACTAAAGCTGTCAATATATTTGTTAGCTATCAGCATCTAGTCGTCTGGTTAGAATTGCTTTCCAATGCATCACTCCTGGGAAAGTAAATGATTATTTTATAGCTCTAAGTAGGTCTTCTTCCCCACTCCTCACCCCTGGTACAGAAAGAGCAGTGACAAAAGCAAATATGCACTCTGATTGAACTTACATCGTAGTACAGGTCAAAACCCCTCAGTTTACCACTGTGTATGGAGTATCTAGCATTTAGCACCTGCAACTTAGTCCATACTCAATATTATTTTCTGAATTATCTAGAAACCCTTAAAGAAAAAGTGGAAATATGAAAGGGAAGATCAGTAATGTAGGAGATGGAGAGGCAGAGAGGAGGGATAGGGAAGGGAACACAACGCAGAATGAATTCTTAAAAAATTCATTGTATGTGCATATAAAAATATACCACAGAGAACCTCATCTTTATGCATAAATAAAAAGAATGAATTAGATATCAATAAATATAGACAAGTGAAAGCAATTCTATTAGAGGAAGGAGAATGGGAGAGAGGAGGGAGGATAGGAAGGAAAAAGATGAGAACAGAAACTGAAATTGAATTCCATGCATGTACGAAGTTGTCAGGATGAACCCAACTGTTATGTAAAGCTATAGATAGAGCTCTAGTGAAATAAAGTAATAAGAGAAAATATAAAACTACAAAAAGAAAAGAAAGAGTGGAAATATAATGATGAAAGAACAAAGTTTGGGTTTAGGCTCCTGTATTAGACTAAAATAATTGAGGATGCAAATGAACCATGGGTAAGGGTTTTTGTAATGACTTTCCTTTGTCATGAAACTTAGTGTTCTCTGAATAGGTGTCTTAAGCTCTACATAAAAAATGACAATCCTGCCTGATATAGGAAATGAACACATGTTCCAGCTTTCAAGTCAATTAGGGCGATATTCCTACTTTTTTTCCCTTAGGTTAAGGAAGCAAATCTGTTCTGATGAGATGCCAATTAAACACATGATCTGATTGTTCCACTCATCCTGTGCCAAAAAAGCAGAAAGGGCCTTCCGGGGCTCATTATGGAATATTGAACATATTTGGTGTCTGTGGGCCTGAAGAACAAGCCACTATTAAAAGCTTTCTAGGCAATTTGAATCAGGTTGCTGTGCTTTGAAAACCACTCTACAGCCAAGCATAGAAGAGCAAAAAGCGTAGGGAACAGTCGTGCTTAGAGATTTTTAATAATGCTGCAATCAAGCATACGAGCGAGCTGTACTCAGGGCAATGCAGACACAAATAAATGAGGATGCATTTAATGGGAACTGGAACAGGCAGGTACCCGCTCCCTGTGCATGTGTAACATGGGAAAAAGACTAGCCTATTTTACCCCTATAAGAGAGGCATAATTTGGGGGAATTCTATGGGGTAAATTCATTCATTGAAGTTAGGTGAGGCCCAGAAAAATCCAGTGAATATCAAATCACACATGACCCTTTGCTAGACTTGTGCCCAAATAACCGAGCCCAGAAGTCTCCTGGGCGGTCACACCTGGGCGGTCAAACTACCACCTGGATGTCTGGTTTTTAGGTGAATGATCTGGAAGAAAGATCAGGAAGCTTACTCCAGAAACATAGAGTGGCTAAATGTAGGGGTGAAATCTGTTTAAGTTAAGCCAAATTTCATAGATAAACTTAATTATTTCTAAAGCCCCTTTTCATCCCTAAAGTACATTAATTGGCTGAGAGAAACATGTTATTCTTGCAGTATAGCAGGAATCATTTTCTCAGCCAAAATTGTAACAAGTACTACTAAGGTGCCACTGCTTCTGTTCTTTCCTCCTTGAGGGGCTGGACTGCTCCTTTTCACAGGGAAAACTATAAGGTGGAGCTAACAGAACGCTACAGGGGCAGGTAGGAGCAGAGGTTGCGGAGTAAGTTGCTTGCTCTTCAGGTAAAGTTGCTTCAAGCTGGATGGTTAGCAGGAGACCTCCACGTACTGCTTCTAATTCGGTGGCTGTGTTTCTCCTGGATTGCCCTCCACGAGCAGCTGAGCTTGGTTAGTGTACGAGCAGCGGGTCCCTCCTGCAGAAGGCGGTACCTTCTAATGGGTACCTTCTAATGGGTACCGCCTGGAGGTAACACCATCCACCTGGATAAATTTCCAGAGCTCTCTACAGGCTGAAGGTTCTTCCTACCACACCCTGCATCTTTCTCTGTCTCTTTAGAACTTCATTTCGGTTGGAGGACTGTCCCCAGTGCAGTCCCACTCTTTGTCTTCCCTTCCCCTTTATTCTTCATGGATGTCCCCTTCATCTCTTGAATATCTAACTCCATCTTCACGTCTGCTTCTTGGAATCATGAACTGTTGTACATGGAAGAAAGGATTGCTACTCAATGAAACCCAAAGAGGAAGAGGATGATCTCCAGGTTTCTGACTCTGATCACCAGGAACTTTCTTAGACTGAGCACCTGCTGCAGTCATGCACAATAGTTCTCCAGGAGGGACACATGATCCATCCTGACATGGACTGGGGATAGAGGACGCTGGTTCCATCTTGGAACATGGGCTGATTTGGGGTGAGAAGGATGAGCTCCAATGAGCTCCCAGTTTGTTAATGAGAGGGAAGTCATTAGCAGAGAAAGGCAATGGTGGTGTACTGGATTCCATGCTTTTCCGTCACACTTTCTGTTTAGGATTCAGAATGTATTTCTAGATCCTTCCTGTTTCCCAGGGCTGCCTGAGTGTACATTTCTCAAGTATTCCCTGAATGGAATTGCTGGAGGATGTGTCAGGAAGGAATACATAATTAGGATAGTTTAGCTGTTATAAATTGAGCTGCTTTAAGCATTGATGTAGCTGTGTCTCTGTAGTATGCCGATTCTAGCTCTTCTGGGAAAATACCCAGGAGTGGGATAGCTGGGTCATAAGGTGGTTCCATCCCTACTTTTTTGAGGAATCTCCACACTGCTTTCCAGAATGGCTGTACCAGTTTGCAGTCTAACCAATAGTGTGTTGGTGTTCCTTTCTCCCCACAAGCCCTCCTGCATCTATTATTATTCATATTCTTCATTTTTCCCACTTTGACTGGAGTGAGGTGGAAACTCAGTGAAGTTTTGATTTGCATTTCTCTGATTGCTAGTAATGTAGAGCATTTTCTCACATATTTATTGGCTTTTTGGACTTCCTCTGTTGAGAAATTTCTATTTAGTTCCCTAGCACATTATTGATTGGATCATTCGTGCTTTCGGTGTTCAGTTTTTTGAGTTCTTTGTATATTCTGGATATTAGTCCCCTGTCGGAGGCAGAGCAGGCAGTGATTTTCTCTCATTCTGTAGGTTCTTCTGACACTCTTGACTACTCTTTAGCTGTGCAGAAGCTTTGCAGTTTAATGGCATCCCACTCATTGATTCTTGGCTTAAAGTCTTGCTCTGTGGAGTCTTGTTAAGGAAGTGCCTACACCAATGTAGATGTTCATCCTACTTTTTCTTCTATAATTGTAAGTTGCTGATTTAATTCCTAATTCGCTGATCATTTTGACTTGATTTTTGTACAGGGTGAGAGATGTGGATTCAATTTCAGTTATCTGCACATGGCTGTTCTGTTCGGCACCATTTCTTTACTCCATGCTGTTTTTGCTCCCTTCGTCAATTATAAGATGGTTAAAGACTTGTGGATTTGTCTCAGTGTCTTCTGTTCTATTCCATTGGTCTCCATGTCTGTTTTGATACCAATATCACATTGCTTTTGTGGTGTGGTATTGTTATCACACTACAAAGCTCCATAGTATAATTTCAGGTCAGGAAGTGTGACACCTCTTGTTTTATCTTTCTTCTAAGTAATGTTTTGGTTATTCTGGGTTTCTTGTTATTCCAATTGATTTTGAGAATTGCTTTTCTATATCCATGAAGAATGTCATTGGTACCTTGATGGGGATTGCACTGAATCTGTACAGGGCTTTTGGCAGAATGGCCATTTTAATTATATTGATTCTGCCTAACCAAGAACAAGGAATGTTTTGCCATCTTCTCGTGTCTTCTTCAATTTCTTTTTTCTTAAGAGAGAGGGACAGTGAAAGAGAGAGAGAGAGAAGCAATTTTATTTAGTTTTTCATGTGGCTTTCATTTTTCTGGCACTTTGTTGTGTTTGTGGTGCTGGGGTTCAAACCCGCATCCTCATGTGTCCTCAAGCTCTGTAATTGCTGAGCCACCACTCCAGCCCCTGCAATTTCTTTTTTAAATGTTCGTTTTCATTGTAGAGTTTTTTTATATCTTTTTTTAGATTAATGCCCAAGTATTTTATTCTTTTTGAAGTTATTGTGAATGGGAAGGATTTCCTGAATTCTTCTTTGACTGAACTGCTGCTGGAGTATAGAAAACTACTGATTTATGAGTGTGGATCTTGTAACCTGCCACTTTGCTAAATTAATTGATCAGCTCTAGAAGTCTTCTGATAGAGCTTTATTGGGTCTGCTAAGTAGATCATGACATCAGCAAATAGAGATCGCTTGGCTTCCTTTTATCCTATTCAAATTCCTTTGATTTCTTTTTCTTTTCTGATAGTTCTGGCTAGGGTCTCCAGGCCTATATTGAGTAAGAGTGGTGAGAGTGGGAAGCCTTGTCTTGTACCTG
Organism: Aplodontia rufa; assembly: GCA_004027875.1. NCBI lineage: Eukaryota > Metazoa > Chordata > Mammalia > Rodentia > Aplodontiidae > Aplodontia > Aplodontia rufa. Next base: position 3,650 of record PVKS010025526.1, on the reverse strand, counting down.
AATTTAGTGGGAATGATTTTAGTCTTTTTCTCTTAAGTGTAATGTTGGCTATGGGTTTGTTGTAAACGGTTCTCACAAAATTAAACTATGTTCCTTTGATCCCTATCTTCTCCAGAGTTTCGAGTATAAATGGGTGTTGAATTTTATCAAAAGCCTTTGCTATTGAGATGATCATATGTTTTTTGTCTTTCCGTTTAAGTGGTGATTAATATTTATTGATTTGCATATGTTGAACCAGCCCTGCATCCCTTGAATGAAGCCTACTTGATCATGATGCATTATCTTTTCTATGTGTTTTTGGATTCGGTTTGTTAGAATTTTATTAAGAAGTTTTGAGTCTATGTTCATCAGGAAAATTGGCCTGTAGTTTTCTTTTCTTGATGTGTCTTTGTTGGATATTGGTATCAGGGTTATGCTTGCCTCTTAAAAAGTGATATGAGCACATATTTGAAATTGGATTGGCCTCCTAAATCTGGTGAGCTATCTTTGCAACTCAGGTTCTTTCAAAATAAGTATTTTTTCCCTAAGTGTTCCATTTGACCTAAAAATACCCAGAAGACTTAATAAAGCATCTTTGATAGATGCAGAAGTATAGTATTCTCTGTTTAATGAAGAATTTGGTTATCGGGCATGTTTGCCTAAGAAAAACAAAAGCACTTTATTTAAGCCAAAGTTTACAAAGAAGATAGATTACCTAAAAAAGAGGCTATTGTAATAAATCTCATAATTTTTCCAGGAGTGTGGAAAACATACATTTATTTACTGAAAGCATTAGCTACCAAGTAGAACATTAGATTAAAAATTTTTAATTAAAATTATTGAAGAAAATAAATCTCCAATATCTCATATTAATTTTCTGAACTCGAAACACTCAACTTTATTAAAAGAAAAATGGGTCATGAGAAAGACAAACATAGGGAAGACACAGGGAAGTGCAGAGTAAATACAGCAGGCTCATTGTTCAAGTTCAATAAGTATAATTATCTGACACCTATTGGTATTTCCCATAAAATAACATTTTTTCCCTTTCTGTATTCATAGCTGCCTGTATTGCTTTTAATCTTGTTGTCAACCATCAGCAGCTGGTGAAAAAAAGAGAAAGAAAAATGAAAAGAAAATAGAATCACTTATGTTTGGCCTTCATATCATTCTGTTCCCAAATTGCACTCAGAGTAGACAGATGGTTGACCAGCTGCAGCCACACAGGACCAGGGTCTCGGGGGACCATCAGGCTGCTGGCTCCAAAGCTGCTGAGTCTCCTCTGAACAACCAGCATGATTCTCTTCACCCACTATCACTCACACTCACCGGGATCTGGATGTGTAATCTCAAAGCAGGAATGTTCCTGAGCTTCGCTTCTCTGCAGGCAGGCAGGAGTATTGCCCCATGGTCTGTTCTCCAGGTGCTGGTTCAGCAGCTGCTCTGTGAAGAGGGAACGTCAGTAACAGGAGAGGAGAAGGACTCTGCCATGCGGGCCTTCTGACCCTGCAGGGAGGTGTGCCATGGAAAGAACTCAGTCAACTGAGGCATCTTCCCCTGGGAAGTACACCTTTAGGAAAAGGAAGAGGACACCTTCAGGAGCAGGTGCCAGCAACAGGTGCCGTTCCTTCACAACGCAAGACACTTTCTTTTTCCTACTCTATTAATTAATTGAACACAGAACTATCTTAATTACTTATTCCAGTGGTTCTCAAAGTTTGGTCCTTGGACCTTTGCATGATCTGAGTTCTTGTTAGAAAGGCACTGCTTTCTAACTTTCTCCACTGCTTCCAAGACCTATTCAATGGGAAGATCTTGGGGATGGAGACCATAGTGTGTATTCAGTAAGTAATCCAGGTGTCTCTAATTCATGCTCAAGTTGCCAAAATATTTCATGCCTTTCACTTACATTTCTATAATAATAACGATGGTTATATTTTTACATTCACACTGCCAAATATCATATATTCAATTTTATATTCATAAGTTTCATGTAGGATGAAACCTAAAATCACCCACCCAAAGAGTGATGAATCAAGAAAGAGAATAAGAGAATACAAGTCTTCCAGTCCAGGAGGTTTCTCATTCCCCTGCAACGAAACACAGAAATAATGTTCCCTGCATCTGGATTTACAGGAAGGAATGTTGAGAAGGTCACCCGAAGTAGGTCACCTGGCTGGCAAAAGAGGTGCCTGCCCTACTTTGGTAAATCAGTCATCAAAAACAGCCCCAAAGTCTTAGAAACCTGTATTGTCTGAAATGCAAGGAGGATCAATCAAAGGCCAAAAGCAAGGCCAAAACCCACAACATGAAGCTCTATCTAACAGAGGGCACCTGGCATCCACCAGGGTCATGCCCAAGACAAGCAGCTCTCTGAGCACCTCACGCCCACTCCACACCCAGAAAGCCAACTCCTAATGGGCATTCTGCTTCTCCTGCAAAATGGTGGCAGAAACCAAACGTGTGTACGTTTAGTTGCACAACTAAAATGTAAAACAAAATCAGATTAAGAATAACCTGATTTGTCCGCCTGAGAACTGGACCAGTTTGAGGCTCAGAGAGGAGAATACAAAAAAAAAAAAAAAAAAAAAAAAAAAAAAAAAAAAAAAAAAAAAAAAAAAAAAAAAAAAAAAAAAAAAAAAAAAAAAAAAAAAAAAAAAAAAAAAAAAAAAAAAAAAAAAAAAAAAAAAAAAAAAAACCCACAAAAAAACAAAAACTCGGAAAACTAAAGGTCAGACACTAGTATTATTATCATGCGCTAATGTAAGCAGCTCCAGTAGGGCATAGGACTGTTCAGGGACCAGCTTTTCCTTAGAGGAAGCTAGAGTGCCGTTGTAGGATATTGGGCGGAGAAGTGACATAGTCTAATGCATTTTAAAAGCCACATGCTTTGAGTAAGACCTTGGTTGGCAAAGATGCAACAGGAGTCTGTATTTCAGGTGAGAGATGATGGGTTGAGCCAGAATGGTGGAACTAGAGGTGAAGAACAGTGGTGAGATCCAAGGTACCTTCTTTTATTTTTCTTAAGATAGATGAGAGAAAGAGAGAGAGAGAGAGGGAGAGGGAGAATCAATTTTATTTTATTTTATTTTTTTTTAATTTTTATTTTTTGAACAACCTTACAAGATTTTAACAAATCAATATAAAATGTGTATAAAATGTGTAAATACTCTGGATATTGTAATTATCCCCAGGAGTACCCTCCCAGTTACCCTCCCTTATCCCTCCCTTCCCTTTCCCTTTATAGCTCTAAAAAAAGTATTAGATTATAAAGCATTACATCTTATCTGGATTTAACTCATGTTACTAGACCATCTTTCTCACTGTTCAGGGTCTAGCCCCCACCTTCACCTATGAGTGGAGACAATCGACCCTTAGATCTCTGGGTTAAGCTGATTTTACTCAACATGATCTCTTCCATAACCATCCATTTACCCTCGAAGGCTGCAAGGTCATTGTTTCTAATTGCTGTGTAATATTCCATGGTATAAATATACCACAGTTTTTGGATCCATTCTTCCAGTGAGGGACACCGGGGTTGTTTCCATAGCCTAGCAATGGTAAATTGTGCTGCCATGAACATCGATATTGCTGTGTCACTGTAATGTGCTGATTCTAAGTCCCCTGGAAAGATACCCAGGAGTGGAATAGCAGGGTCGTATGGTGGAGTC